>JTDE01000810.1:182849-195045 GCA_014338405.1 Paragonimus skrjabini miyazakii
AATTCTTACGTTATCAGTTGTCAAGTGAGTATGTGAAAGAAACCAGAATGTTGAAGAAGCCCCGATTCTTATGAGAACCATCTATAACCATTTAGCTGTTAACTTCTATCCAGCATCCAACGCGCACAGCTGGTCAATTGAGTGATAAATGTTTTGCTGGCCAAACTGATTGCGGAAACCCCCCACAGAAACCATCCTTGCCGTTCCAGCTTGGATAGTTTCTTCACTACGGATCGTAGCCCGCATATTTTAAAGTGGACTATTGTCTCACTGTTTCCAACCCAATCATCTTCCTGAATTCGTTGTTCGCAATCCGTCGAGTACGACTTTGGCGAAAAGATTTCTGGCTTACCAATCATATGCGAGCACATGTTAGTTCTATTCGCATGAACGATACGCGCAACGCCTATTGGTTAGTATAACTGGGTTTGAACTTTCTTTGTTGCCGGTCTGAAATACGCTCGCTTTCCGGCAGTGTATTTGTCCAGTCCTCGTGAGCGTACAGCTAGCTTGACTGGTTATCGTGCGATTAGAATGTATATACTCAAGCGCGTAGCGAATCTTCGCAAAGTAAGTAAGTTCTTTCACATGTTTGTTAATCACCAACCTTGTGCGTTATTACTGAACAAGACGTGGCTTTCTTAGGTTTATTTTTCATTCCTACATTTCGTTGCGTTGCTATTTTTCCATATCTGTTTGGTGACATGTAGTGGGCAAGTTCTTCCGAGTCTTATTCGTTTTTCCCTCGTTTGTTGTCCGGATACTCATATTTTGTCTTTGCACTGTCTTTCCCGTTTTGTCTTTTAATTTGATTTTTGGACGTTCATATTGGCATGTATTCCCAACTTTGGACATATTCAGTGTTTTGGCCTTACAGCCACTATTCTGAATAGTGTCACTGACCAATGGATATTTAGCTATCTGCCGTGTACTAATCCATCATCTATAAAGTTAGTTTTTAGACTCAGCTTTTAGAGCTACCGGCTACATCGTAAATTTTTGTGTTCATTTTGTACAAGCACTACTGTACAATTCACATCATAGTTTTCAGCTTCAAGCACTGTCTATTACCGTAAATATCTTTATTTCGCTGATTCAACAATTCTCAACGTTCTCAAAGGTTTCGTACTGTGTTGGTATTTTTTGTCATAGTATTCGAAATGGAGACAGACAAGGTTGTGGTTTAAAAGATTCCTATCTGGACATATATCTTAAGGGAATAAGCTAGTTGCAATGGAAATCTAACTCTAGGGGTTCCGGTTTAGGAGACTCCTTTGACCTGCTAACTTGCCACTTATTCTTCTAGATGCTGGACATGAAACTTCAGTTTTGAATTCGAGACACTTACGAATTGAAACACTGAAAATATTTGGCATACACCAACCCGTCGCTTTTCGCGTTTTCCTCTTATGTGTTCTCGCTCAAACGAGATACAGCAGTCTGGTAATTAACATATGGATCTGGATTCGAAATGTGATAACTTTGAAGTCAAAGCTCGTTCCGTTAGTGTCGCAAGTCTTTTTGGTGGGAGTCCACAAAACATTTCCTTAAATAGCATATTCTTAATTTTTGTGTTCCCTACGTTAGTTTTTGATTTCTCTTTTAATTTTTTGTTGTCGTCTCCATCTTTTTCGTGTCTGCATTTGTTGTTGCCTTTGTAGCAGTCTCCATGAAACCGGTTACGTTACGCGTTGTTACGTGTAACAACACTTGTCACGAATGAGCACCGAGACAATCCTAGTTTTTTCACTTCTGGTTAAATAAGCTGTCCGAAAGTGTCCAGCCTATTTCTAACCCGCTGATTCACGTGGAAGTACATGTAATAGCTCATCAACTTTTCCTACCTTCCTTGACTATGCTATCTCAATTAACTGAACCATTCGCAAGCTGTTCGTTCTTCGGTGAGCTTTGTGTTGTTCTCTGTCGAGTTGTTCAGATGTAGGCGTGTTCAGTAAGACGGTGATTTCTGTCGGTCAACCTGTGAATAGCTGTTCGGATGCTACCAAGGATGCGTTCTATAACGCCCTTGTTGACCTTCTGAGGCAAACTAAACACTCAGACATCATCATAGTAGTAGGCGACTTTAATGCCCAACTTGGTCGTCTCCCTCCGGATGAGAAGCGGCTGGGAGGTATGTTTGGAGTTTGGATACAACACACCGACAGTGACGAAAGACTTCTGCAGCTGTGCGCATCCCACGGTCTCTATATTTCGACCACCACATTTCAACACAGGAAGAAGCACTGTGTTACCTGGAGACCTCCATGTGCTTCTCAGCCGTGGACACAGTTGGATCATATAGCAGTCAGTTACAGGTGACGCCACTCTGTTGAAGACTGTCGTGACTTTTGAAGCAATCACCTGAGCTTGGACCATGCTGTTTCGCGTGCCCGTTTTGTTTTATCATTTGTCAAGAGGACGTACGCTCGTAAATAGAAGGTACTTAACTGGCATTCGAGCGATGCGGATGTAAAGAACGCTTACCAAAAGGCGTTGGTGAAGAAGTTACCCAGTTCGAGTCAGGTGAGTGATCCTAACGAACACTGGGGACAAATTGCCGCAGCTATGAAAGCATGCTGTGAACTGTCATGTTCCGATGGAGCTGTTCATTTGTGACAGAACTGGATTTCTATCACGTCGATAAACCTCATGAAGGAACGTCGCTCAGTCCCACCTGGTTCTGAATATGATGACGACCTCGTGAACTTAGATGCAAGCTGACTAAAAGCTTGCGCAAAGACCGTGAGCAATACTTGGTCGAACAATCGAAAGAGATGGAAAGAGCCTTTTTATCTGAGAATAGCATGAGGCTTTTTTCCCTGATCCGTGGTTGTACTGGCCGTCGAGTCGGTGTAAGTTGGACCATATGTGAAAAAGATAGTTCACTTATCACCAATCAATCGCACCGACTTGACGAATGGGCTGAACATTTTGAAGAACACTTCAGCTGGCATCAGCCAGATCATGTGGACGACAGGACCCGAATGGTAAGTTATTGCGTTCCAGACAGTCCTCCCTCGGAAGCAGAAGCGGTCCTGTAGCTCAAGTTATTGAAGTGTAATAAGGCTCCTGGATCAGACCTCCTCCTTCCTTCTCTTTTCAAGGATGATGGGGGAGAGCTTGATATCAGAACTGACAAAACTCCTCCAGACAATCTGGGAGACTGAAGAGGTACCTCGTGATTAGTACTCATCAACAGTAATTCCCGTTTTCAAAAAGGGGACCCGAAATCTGTGTGACGACCACATAGGCATCAGTTTGGTGTCTATTGCGTCCAAGTTGCTCACTGGCCTCATTTTACGTCGGCTCACTAAGCCCAGAGAAAGTAAGATATGCGAATAGCATGCAGGATTCTGATCCGGTCGAGGTTGCGTTGATCACATTTTTACCTTACGATGGATTTTGGAACATTGGCACTGTTACTGGTTGCCGACGGTTTTGGTCTTTTTGGACCTAAAAGCTGCTTTCGATTCAGTTGCTCGTAGCGTTCTCTGGAGCTGTCTTCTTCATGGGATTTTGCAACCACCTTCAATTGATTGCAGTAATCGTATGGGTTGTGTCTTCCCTACAGTCACAATTTACAAATGGAAATTGTCCGATTGAAGTAACTGACCTCATTCCAGAAATAGAACCAAGAAATCTGTCGTGAGTGCATCATTTGTCATTATTCTTTTGTGAATCGCTCACAGCTCGGGACGAAATTTTTGATGCTTTGGCTAATTTTCTGTATCCACACGAGTACTGGCGTCTCTGTTGGTATTCCTCATTTTGACCTGGGGAACTGAAAATATACTGCGTCAGCAAGCATTTCTATGCTCATCGTCCTTTTTGTATGGCTTCTTCCCATGCACCTCCAAAAGCAACTAATATCTAAGGTGAATTGCGAATTTTTTCCACGATGAACCGGATGCTTAGTTCCCCACAAACTAAGTGATGCTATTTCGTGAATTTCGTTTATCCCATCTTGTTTTCCACTGAGCCAACCAAATTTCTGTTTTGAGACTGCGCTTTTTAATCGGCACTACCATCATGCCAAGCGTGTTTTTTTACAGGATTTACCACTGAGAACATCAAAGACATCCACTGCGGACAACCGTGTAGTCGTTGGTGAACCAGGTGATTTGGAGTCTCCCACGCAACACACTAGACAATCTGGCAAACAAGTTCCCAGTTCCATTCGGGTGCTCACCGGTGTTGATGTATCGGATGAGACCGACACCAAAGTCTCCAAAGTTGATCTTCAGCCTTCTACTGGGAAAAGTAAGTTCTGTTGTTTTTTTTTGTTGGTAATTGCGCCCCTTGTTTCTGAAGGCTACACGTACTCATCATATGAGTTCAACCGAATCCAGGATGACATCGCCATCAAATGTGGTCAGCTTTTTTATTTTCAAATAACCTGATATTTTGTCTAAAATATCTGTTTGTTTAAGTCAGTTCAGTAGGTTGAGTTTATTGATTCCGCTCACATGCTCTTCACACCTCACTTCATTTGTTCAACTCGTTCTTTGGTAACTGCACCGGCTCTGCTGTTTTATCAGTGTTGATTAATTTATTTGGTTGGTTTTTGCCCATGAACTATATTAAGGTATCCATATTTTCAAAATCTGGACCTCATCGTTGATATTACTCCCTACACTTCCTACTCCTGACAAACCAACGTCAATCTCATACTGTTATCACTTGGAAATTAATTTCAACACTGCCAAACTTTCGTCAGCCTGATCAGGAGCATACGGTAGGTCAGTGGCGACGATCTGTACGATTGTCAATCGCACGATTGTGGATTCGAGTCTCAGTTGTTGCAACAGTTCTAGTCTAGGGTTTGGCAGCCGAACGGTATTCATCTAGCCCGCATATGGATTTGTGGTGCATAAACTGGATGTTTAACTTAAAGTTACCGAGCTATAGAATTATGTCGCTTGCACAGGCAATTCAGTGGCTTTACATGTGCCGCAAAGCATGTTGTTAGTTTGCCAAGCTCAGTGAATCAAAGTTGACGTCTGTATAAATTTCATATAATCATATTTTCGATGAGCACTCTAAACCTGATAAGTAGGTTCGTACTCACCTAGTACATTTAACGGATAAACATCTGAACACATTCTAGAACCATTTAGTTTCGTGTTACCAGCCAAAACTTCACCACAACTCTTCTGATAATAATGTTAGATGAAATGACGCTCATTGTTTATAACCTAACATGCAAGAGTTTTGTGCTCATGAATGTTAATCACAACTGGTGAATAAAGCTGATCACGCCTTACACAATATGCATATATGTGTACAATTATGCGGTAATCACACTGTTGATCACCTTACTGCTGGCAAGTACAAACCCCATTTACTTATCATTCTTGGCAGCAGCACTAACAAGTCAATCGTCTGCGAGACTCAGTGGAGTTTCAGTCGGCCTACCTCGACCTGAACGATCTCCGTCTTCATCCATTTCTTCATCGACTTCCTCTGGTTCTGACGCCTCTGCAAGAGTCCGCGTGAAGTCTGCTACCTTCGGCGGACAGTGTTCTGTGAAGCCGTATGGTAGCGTGGACACGCCCGTCACCTATCATGCCGATCAGATGTCCACATATGCTCCGTTAACTGATATCCATAATTGTTACCGTGCGTTGCAACAGTCGGTGAATTACCTGATCCAGAGTCAGAACGAGCCGTTCACGAATACAGAAGCGTCACATGCGTTCGCATTGGTCAATTCAGTGCAAACAAGCACTCTCCCCACCGTTTCCGTTCACCAACAGCTTTCAGATATAGCATTCCAGACGCATTGTTCAATGTCTGCTAACAATCGGTTAACTTCACCTGCAGCTGCTATTTGGCCTTCTGACACATTGACCGATAGTCTGCGCAACGCACTGACCAGACGCCGACGTCACAACCGTCGACATCAGAGTACAGCCAGTTTGGATTCGGCTTTACAAGTAAGGATTAGTATGAATGCAAGGGACAGTTGTCGGTCTACTGTAGCTATCATTTTTAATCCATTTGTTGTATTGTGGCTTTCATATTTTTCTCCTCCGTGTGTGCACAGCTGTTTTTAATGACAATTGTTCATCTATACGTTCTTGATTGAAGTAGATACGTAGCAAAGGAGCATTATTTCTGATGAAATGGTAGTCATCCAGGCTTTTTGCACGGTCAGTTGTTTATGGATTCAAAGTGTACTCACGGTTAAAAAGTAGTCCATTTCATGCTTATCTTTGAACGATAATTTCAGAAGGCGATTCATGGGACGACTGGTATATTAAAAAGCTACTAGTTATCAAACCAAAAGTACTGATCGGATGAGGTAAACCAATCTTAAATTTCTATAATATTCATCCAATCACATGTGTGTATCTCAATCAATGGAACGTTGGTACTTATGTGTGCATTCGGACAGGATCACTTACACCCAACCGTCCCGTGTCACAAAGCACCATCGGTCAGGTGATCTAGTATGGCTCGTGTGGAAGAGAATTTGTAAGTGCCAATTATCGTGGCGCTTGGGGGTTTCCTTTCCTGGTCAACTTTGTCGTAGGCGCCCTTCTGAGGGTTTTTTTAGGATTGCAACAATCTTATAAAGCACGGTCGATGTAGTGAGCTGATTGATGAAGTACGTAGACGAAATGAGTCTGAATTGATATTCTATCCAAAAACATGAAGACTATGCATATAAAGTTTAACTGTCTGACTAGTTTGTTTAGACTGTACTTCGCTGTCTTTAGTTGTAATGTATTTCTTCAATAATAAACTTTTCGTTCCTGCTTCCATTCATATGAACAATCTGCTTTTTACCAGATACCGAGGATATGTGTTGCTCTCGTCACATGTACTGGAAATAGTGTCGAGTTGTATTTCAGCGGGAAAACACATAGTTCTGTGAAGAGGAAACTGGGTGCATTTGTAACTGGCCTATTTGCGCAAGTTAGCCGGCACCGAGTGATATGACTGTGGGAGCAACCTCAGAGCACTTGGTAGACTGCTAAACGGAAGTCTACGATGATTAGCGAATAACTTTACAGCGGTGTTTACTGTCATGTGGTATACAAGACCACGTGGGAGCTAGGTACGACAGAGGCGCCCGAACCTAGATGGAAGCTATCACATTAACTGGACTGGGACTGAAGATCATACTGTTTGTAACCAGTTTGGTCACTACTGAGTTATTGCGAGATTGATCGTTCAAGTAAGTAATCCGTATGTCAGTATTAGGGAACCCCACTTTTTTCCGTCCCCAACCGCCTCCTGTCGAAAAGACGATTTTCCCCAGTCGGGCTGGGCAGAAATCCCCAAAACAATCTAGAGGCAACCGCTATTTTTTTTACCCGGTCGACTTTTATTCAGCCATGCTCATTGGTAGCTTAGTGACCTTAACTACTATTTTTAGTACTTGTCCTTCGTTCTTCTGGCTCAAAAATGTTTGTACGTCATCATGCATCGTAAAAATACCTTGTATTTTTCGGCCGGTTGCACACGTTTTGGAGCGGAATAAAGTGGCTTTTTGCACCTGTATGGTTTGACTTGGGAGCAATTTGCGGGGACGGTCGCGTTAATCTGGGGACCAAGATTTTCCGTTTTCCTTATTACAAGGAGAAGAATTCGATTCTTATCAAACGCATTACTATTCCGTGGACGATCCAATGTATCTTTTCGGGAGTTTACAATAGTCGGCCGAGTGGTTATTCCACCAGATACTACGAATTGAGACGAGTCATTGCTAACTAAAACGCACTCAATCTTGGGAATCTTCGGTGTGTCCTGTTATTTTTTGAATGCTTAATGATCATCAGTTCATTGTATTTGATGTACAGTCTTGTGTCTCCTCCCCTTCCTGGCTGCTTACTTGCTTAAAGTAGTTACTTTTTTTTTTACTTCCAACACAGTGCTCCAGGCTTTACCGTATATTCGACATAATACAGTCATTAATGTTTCCCTCTAATCCTCAGAACTTGATTTTAATGTTCGTATGTTCGCGTTCTCTCACATCAACTGTACTGCTTATTGGCTATTCGTGTACATTTTTTTGCAAGAGGTTAGAAGTTGTTATCGTGGTTCGTGAGCATTCCCTCTCAAATTATCTGTATTCAACTTTCCTGTTTATTGCTGAGTAGTAGAGGATTTTGTCTTTTTTTTTATCTCACCCACAATTGATCGCAGCTGTCGCATTCCTATAGTCTTTCCAGTCGGTCCATTTCGAAAAGAAGCACTAGACGCCAGTTTCGCTCTCATGTGTGATCACATTTTACCAAATCAGAAGATGAAAACTGTGGAATGATAGCATTTCTTGCATTCTCATCAGCCATAAACCTGAATTCTGTAATGTACAACAAACAGAATGAGTCATGTGAAGCCAGAACAATAAACAAAACCAAAGTAAAAAACCATGTGACCAAAATAAATCAAATCAAGGCAGCGTCAAGACTACAGTGATTTGATTTGTTTCCAAATAGATTAAGGTGACTATTTTTCTCAAATTTCTCAAAAGACGCTCCCCCAAATAGGTGATCGAACAATCTGAGTACCTTCTTAGTCTGAAGTATGAAATGGCTGTTGCACGTGAAAATCTCAAAAGTACCTAAACGTTTGTCAGGACTCTGCGAACAAGGTCCTCTTTGATGATTTCTCTGTTCAGGCGAAAAACAATTCAGTTTGAAAAGATTATCGCTCAGATTTTTGAAGTTATATACGTGGTAATGCTAAATGTTCGTCTTTCGACTGAATAGAGCTACAATGTAACCTGATTTGAACAAAACCTTGTTTATCTATTAGTTGTATACATTTCAGACAAGTAGGGCGAAGAATGGACATTTAGGCCCCTGAAGCAAGAGCCTAATTCATGCGTCAGCCGAACTGTTCGTGGTTATTGCTGATCAGATAAAGTTTATGCGCACAGAGGCCGTTCGTGGGGACTTGGCCAGTAGCATTAAGCGGGACATCCCAGAAGCTCCTAATCGTCTTTTTCCTTAATACGATGTCTGATGCATCGTATGAATTTTGATTCCTCTCATTGCCAGGTTGTGCGCAAACTTGAAGATCGCTTTTTTTCCACTTCATGATTCTTTACTCGGATTCGAGTCTGTTTCACTTCGATTCATACCGTGCGATAATTATTTTTTGCATCACTCTAAGACGGATACTGATTCACTAAACTTACCTGAGTAGTGAGGACGACCGATCGCACTATACTACTCACACCATCACTACCCAATAGTTACGCACGAGTATGGATTCTAACGTTGAAATAGCCGCGAGAAAATTACAAGGAACATTGGAGTGCAGCGGAGCATGCAGTGGTTCTTGGTACATAAAGGAACTGAGCATCGGCGTCCGTGACGTTCTGGGATCAGTATCGTATGCAGATGAGTGGATTTGGTTGTAATCATGTTGAGGTGCGTAACCCATATATTGGTTTTCTGCATAAATAACCCTTAAGCCATCCGCGTTCTTGGTTCACGACACCTGAAATTCACTTACCGATGCTTTTCCACAGTTATATTTGGACTGAGAACTAAACTCGCTGCCCAAACTATCCAGGATTTATCCGCCCATCCAGTATGGTTTTAATCAATTAGGCGCAAGGCAATGCACCCGTGCATTCCTTATCTGCGTACTCCACCGATCGGTTGTTGCTTATTTGCAAAAACGGTTAACAGGGTTCGTATATTTTTATCGTTGCACGTCGACCTTAAAACAACATACTAATAGCTCTCCTCCGGATACCGAACAGACCATTGGGCTCAGTGACTAGTGAGTTATCGTGATAGCATGAGTTATGCGTTTTAACCAAGTCGTAACGGTTCCTCCAGAACTCCTTTTCACGTTTTGTGTCTTGTTCATCCGACCTCCATTACCCCCGTTCATCCACGGGTGACCGATTCTCAATCGTCAACCTCTTATCGAGAAACCCTGAGACATCATCGATTCCCATGACTTGTGCACAGCAATTCCCCTTTACTGTGCGATAGACCTTACAATAAAAGACTCACACAAGCTGATAGGCGTTTCCACGTCTCCGGGGCCGTCACTTGGACGACCAATCACCTGTTTTTCTCCTTGTCAATCGTTATAGCGTTCAAATGAGCATCCGATGTCTTTGTTGCCTGACTTTGGCGTAATAATCTCTGTTGCTTTCCAGTGGTCGTGGGTACTCTCGCTTCCTTCAGCTCATCAGAAAATTCTGCTTTTTCACCGAACGAAACACCTACGCAGTATGCACGAAAACAACTATTTCGAGTTATCTGTACAACGACCTACTCCACTACGCCTTCAGTTTAAGCGTTACTGCACTGCCTATATAAGAGTGCTGCACATCACAGTTAAGCTTTTCCCGATCACCACATGCGACCCATGTATGCATTAAGATGTAAGAACTTAATTGTATTATTCGTTTTCGGTCAATTAAAGAAATCTTCTATAGTAGATGATGACGGGGTTTGAGTGGCTGTATTGATTATGTTTTATGGTGTCCGATTATCTCGGAGAACATCTTTTCACACAACATACTGGCACGTTTCAGTTCTGACACATTGTAACAAACAGCATTTATGTTACACTTTGAAGGACGCCGCTTCCGACGAACGTTTGGGTAACAGGCTGAAGTTCCAATATTGATACAAGCCAGTATCTTTGATCCTTATAAAACGGGATCACATAGAGTACAGAGCCGAATTTCACTCAATTCAAGCTTCATTGTATATATACTTGAGACGGCAATCTTTTGAAAATTATCTGTTTTCGAACGGTTATCGCTACATGGTATTTATTTTTTCTAATGAATGAATCAGTTCGTGATGAAGATCATATGCACCCTTGTTGCCATTGGATAGGATACATCAGACCATGTGGCCACCGGTATGCAGGTCGCACGAGTTCCTTCTGTTCAGCCAACATCGCTCAGAAAAGGTTCCTCCTCAGTTCTAGAGCGAGGACCGTCTATCCACTCCGCTGCCTATACGTGTTATTCCAACGGCGATCACAAAAACCATCATGACGACAAAGTGATTATCAATCCCGAGACTGTCAACCGACCATACACCAGGTCGTTTTCCCTCAGTGCTTGGAATGAACCCAACGTTCTTGTGCAATGCGAGAGCAATGATGAGTGAGTGATATTATGAATATTAGTGTAAACCTTTTTAAGCGTGATCCTTAACGTAATCTTTTACTAACAACTCATTCAACTGCTTTATTTCCCCATACAAAAAGGACGCAGGGCAACGACCAAAGAGTGGACACCACAAACAACCAAACGGTAATTGACTCAAGAACTTTTACAAGGCGGAAGAATACCTTTACCAGTAAGTTAGTAAACCACCTTAAACTACGTTCACATATATAAGGGTTTATCGAGCAACGGGTACAGATGGTTCGTATCATTTATTAGACTACTGAAACGGCAGTAACACGTCGTCCGGCACTGCAGTAGGAGTTGGCGTCGACCAAACACACAGGAATACTTTCTCCTTCTTCAAAAATTCAGTACTGCTAAGCATTCGAACCAACTTGTCTTGTGAATTGAATTCTGATTATCCGCGTGGTAACTAATCAGCTGGCATCCGGGGGCGACGAGGACAGGTTTCGATATTATATCTGCGCGATTGGGACTCATCCAAATAGGCAGTTTGTTTGAAAATGAACGGAAGTTTAGTAATTACTGTACTGACCAGTCACGGCGTCTGTCTCTCTCGGTTGCTTTCATTACGTTTGTTCTGAAAGTCGTATAATGACGCCTTCACGTCCCTGCTTCCGATGAGACTCGTAATAGACTCAGCCAAGTTTTGCATATGATATTACGGATTGGTAGTAGTTGCATAGTGGATTTACTCAATTTAAAAAAAAATACGAAGGTGAAGGGCCCTCTTTGAACGAATTCAAACTAGTCGAGTTACGGTTACGTTAGGAATACAGTATTCGCCGATCGACTTAATGGATTTCACAAAAATCGTGAAATTAGTTGGCATTCGAGTCTGAATGTGAGGTTTCCGAATTTTCTCAGTGTCTTCATAGATCACCCGCTAAGCAAGAGAACGCTGTTTCTGTCAATGGCCGAGACTAAAATTTCGTGTCGATTGTTATTATCATGATTCAGTTAGAGAGGAAGCAAATCGGACCCCACTAACAAATCTCTATCAGGGATAACTCAATTACCCTTTTTTCTAAATTAATTTTTTGCACCTTGTGTCACGGAAAATTTTGACAG
>JTDE01000810.1:201468-217381 GCA_014338405.1 Paragonimus skrjabini miyazakii
ACTCGAATGGTCAGTTATCGCCCTTTACGGGTCCTCCGCCAGAAGCAGAAATCGTCCTGTAGCTTAGGCTGTTAAGGCGTAACACTATTTAGAGTTCTCTTTCTTCAAACATGGCTTTGAAAGATTTATACAAGTGCCAACAACACTTCTCCAGGCGGTGCGAAAAAATGAACAGGTTCATCGTGATTAGCACTTATCACCGGTTATTGACGTTTTCATAAACGGGATACGAATTCTGTGTTACACCCACAGAGGCATCACTCCGGTCTCTAACACTTCCAAATCACTCGGTAGTCTTATAGTGCGTCGGCTCAGTAAACCCATAGACAACCTGATAGGTGAAGAACGAGCAAGATTCTGGTCCGATCGATGTTCCGTCGACCACATTTTCACCGTGCGACGGATCTTGGTTTGGCGGTGGTCAAAGGCATTTGACGGCCGTAATCTATTCAAACCTAAAGGCTGTCTCTGATTCCGTTGCTTGTAGTGTCCTCTGAAACTGTCACCTTCGCAAAGGGAGTCTCGGAGAAATATGTGGACCTGTTAAGATCATTGAATGGCCACTCTGCAATTGGATTGAAAGTTCGTGGACAACTGTTTAGAGTTTTCATCACTTCTAGCGGTCTTTGCCAGAGATGTCCACTCTCCTCTCCTGCCGAATCTTGTCACGTACGACACTCTGAAGAGTACATTTGAGGAATCCGAGGAATCCTTTTAGCACTAAATTGACCGACACAAAGAATGCGAACAGTATTGTTTGATTTAGTCTGTCTGTTAAAGGCATTCAAACTGTATTGAACAAAGTGAATGACTGGGCTGGTCTGTGTGGAATGCTCCTCGTATCTTGGGAGCGCTATTTCAAGGATGAGGTATTCTCACTTCCGCGTCCTCTCCCGTTGAAGACAGTCCGCCTCAGACCGTGGATCACTTCATACATTTGGGTAGCACCGTTCCATCAATTTGCTGTATTGCTAACGAGGCATAGGCGAGAAAAGTAAAGGTACATGTTACCTTCGTCACGTTGCACCATCTAGTGTCACAGACGTGCGGTTGCCTCTGAAATGCAGGGTTTATAACGCCTACTTATGATCTACTTCGCGCTGTGGCTCGAAAACATGGTCTGTTCGTGACGATGTTATCAACAGATTTGCCATTTCTGTTAACCGCTGCCTCCGCCATCTGGCATATATAAAGTAAAGTAATTGCGTGAACGACGCGATTTTTCGCCAGCGTGCATTTCGGAACGCTCAGGATGCGCGATCAGTTCAACTAATCATGTTGCGCAGCGCGCGATGGTTGGGTCATATATTCCGCATGCTAAGTGAACGTTTATCGGACCGGGCGGTTTACTGAGACCACTAGTAGTTGGGTATAACCGCGCAGTGAACAAGCAACAGCGTGGCCACGAAATACGAAGGCCCTAAGTATTCCATCAAGCAACACAGATAGATGTCGCCTAGCCGGTTGTGGTACTCGTGATCACTCAAACCGCTGTTTAGAAACGCTATACGAGATGGCAAAATGCCGTATTCACTTCCCAGCTCTTCTGCTTAGCATTGTTCTATCCATTTTGACCATTTTTCTCCTAGGTTATTCTACGTCATTGTTGCAGTGTGCGGCGTACCAAGGCCGTTATGAATGCGTGCGATTGGCAGTGCTAATGATGTTGCGGGATACATGGAAAATCGACATGATTCGTTGATTATACAGCGCGTGGGTGATACTTATTGATATTCTCAAGACTGATAGCAAATCACGGTGTGATTTCTATGTCCACTAACTATTGATACCTTATGTGAGCTATAATCATCTACCTTGTGTAGGGTGTCTTTCAAGCACGGCCATTTTTATACAACCTGGATTAAAACGGTTTACATAATCTTGACTGAGCATCAGTGTACGAAAAGTTAAACCTCTAGACCCTATGCTAGAGAAACTAATTCAAAGATATAATATCCCTATAAATTCACAATTTAACATAACATCGCATGTCATGAGTGCTGACAGGGTAATCGCTTTAACAAGAGTCTTGGTCCACAAACAGAGTTAGCAAGTTGTTGGTGGATGGTCCAACTGATCCAAGTGTTTCAGACATACGCATCGTTGTCTTTTATTTTATTTAATGAGTTGAGGCGGGTTGCACTCTACTGTGAGTAATTGACCGTTCTCAGAAATGGTCTCCTCTTCGCTCTGTTGATTTCATAAGCTTTTCCAAACAGTGGACGCGCAACCACCCACAGTTACCAAGAATGAGAAAGACAGTGCGTCCAGATTGGCCACCGATCACCGGGCCGAACGACATCAACCAAAATCGGAGTTACCGGACAGCACCACGGGTCCCTCTAGCACCGAACCGATACGGTCCGCATTTGTCACTCCGCTGCCACAACGTTCGATCGGCGGGATTCAATGGTCCAGTCGCAGCAGCGGGTTGAGGCAAAGGCAGGACGCCACGAAGCGATCTTCAGAAACTGAATACAACCGAACTGAGACCAGCGCGCCTATCAGTTCAGACACTGGATTTGGCGACCTAAACGAGACCACGGTAGGTTTACTTTAATTTGCTGATTGGATGTTTACAATTGCCCTTCTAAACCGACTCCAAAAAAATGCATGCAAAACAGTGCGCGCTTGGTTTATTGCTTTTTGTGTACATGATAGTAGTAGAAGGGAAACAAAGGCACCACTGTTTAGAAGTCATTTACTTCATGCTTCCCGCTTGTCAAAGACACGAAATGTGTTAGATCTATAAGACGAAACAGAAGACTTAATAGAAGACCGATCGGATTGAGACTTTGAAAAGAACGGATTACGAAATAAGGGGCAACACCTCAGCTGCAACAGTGAGACGGACAGTCCGGTGGTTCAACCGTATCATCAGATAAGCGCTTCAGTTTGCGAAGCCCAAAGTTAACAGTAAAAACCGTGACTTCCACTTAGCTCTGTTCAGCACGGTAAATTTAACACGGAGATTGCACGTCGGCCGAGTAGTATGCTTTGAACCTTTTGATGATCTGCTGGGTTAGCCCGAATGGTGCGTAATTACCACGCTGATAGTTCACTCATGCCAGTAAACAGAACTCTAGCGAACTGCAGTTCCATGACACTCCAGGATGGAACGGGCCCGCCCGTTATCCCGGAAAATTCGCTCTATTCTGCTACTTCGTTATGGAAGTTTTTCAGCCAGATATGTTAACCGAGAACACTAGTTATCCTGTGTACATGTGCCAGCATTATATTAGCTCACTTCAATCGTTATTACAGCGGCTTAAAAAGGCAAATAATCTCTCTAACAATGCCATGTTTTTTTTTGTTTGTTTCCCCTCTTTGTGATAAAATCAGATGCAGTACACCCTGATGGTGGATTCTATCCGACAGCTATCACTTAAACTACGTCATTGTTCCGAAAAGCTGATTCGGCGCGTCAGGTACGTGTTCTAACAAATGATAGCTTGGGTCATGAATATTTTTATGGTCCAGTTCAGCATTCATGATCGATCGTCTTATACCGTGGAAATATTTCTGCAAGCGTCAAAATTGGAAAGGATACGAAACCAAGTGTACTGCATATTGAGTCTGTTCTCGTATTTTTTCAGTACGACCTAATGAAAATGTATAATACCCGAGTGAATTGTTTTCTGGCTGCACATTAGAAACGCCGCGATAAGCAATGGATGAAGGTCGTCGCACCCATGAGCTAGCTTGACCAGATCAGTAGGGACGTGCTGTGTCCTAGTACGATAGTCCTCCAGAGAGACCACTGATGGGGCCGACTAAGAGTGGTCCATCTTCAGGGGAGAACCCAAACTATACAGCGACGATATCAGAGACCCTATCAAGAAGCATGTTTTCGCATTTTAAAGAACTCGTTTTGGTTGTTTGTACAGCCCATCTTTATCTGTGAATATCTTATGGTTGATATCGAATTTTATATACTGTTTCATGACGTCGTTGATGGCAAATAAACGTAGTTTCGCTGCACGTTGCATTGTCTCCGATAGATAAACGGACTGGTCTTTGTGAGCACACTTAATTGTTTCATACTATTATGTTAGGGAGTCCATTTTTCCGTCCCAAACCGCTTCCGTGCTCGAGAAAAACGATTAATCCAATCATAATGAGCGGAACTGTCCAGAACAGTCGAGGTAACCTTGGTTAATTTTTTACCGGTCCGACTATTATTCCGCTATGCTCATTGGTGGCCCTAACTATTTTTTTCGGTAACTGTCCCTCTGTTTTACGATTCGAGAATGTTTTCAGGTCACTACGCACCATATAAATACCTTATATTTATTCACCCTGTCGCACACGTTTTAAGACGGAGCAAAGCCGTTTTTCGCACGCGTCTTTTGGCTTGTCTTGAGAGTAAATACGGGGACAATTGCGGTATTTTCGGGACCGAGGTTTTATGGACTAATTGTTACAAGGAAGGAAGTTCGATTTCTGACGAGCGCACTACTATATCGAGGACGAACCAGCTTATCCTTTCGAGGGTTTACAACATTAAATCAGTGTTATATCCGTATGTCATTGGTGCAGCCATATCCCCCCGACTGAAAGAGGATAGGTTGTTCCATGCTATTCCAAAGCGTTTACATGTAAGAATTACGGACCGCATTGAGATCAAAGGACCACGTACTTATAGGCTGCACATAAGTTAACGGGACGGAGGTCAAGTGGTGCTCACAATGCGCCACTGCCGTGCCGTTTGTTATGTTACAATTACAGAAGTTCGCGTAAAACCGGTGAGTTAACAACGTGAGGTAACCCGAACCGTCTGTAGAATGTTCGTGTCAATTGTATCGCTTCGGTTGAACTCTGGATTCCAAAGGAAAAGGCTGCAGTGATAAACACTGTGGTCTCCCCATGTAGTAATCGAACCAACTAAGGGCTAGAATCATGACCGTGGTCTCTTTGTGGTTCTAACTTCGTACGCAAACTCCATGGAACCGGATGAAAGTAGTTCGCCTCGGGGAGTACCCTGTAGCCACTGTATACAATCATTTACTTTACTTAAGCATGTGACAATCACTGTAGTCACCTGACAGCTCCGGATTAGAAAGCCATGAGAGTGCAATGTTTTGAGTTACGATTTCTTCGCGGGTGCCGCTAGAAGCAACTGAGTGCGCGTGGTTGGTCTTGCCACTCATCATAATTTGTCAATTATTCACTAGAATGACAGTCACCATTTCTACTCTTGCTTACAGTTCCGATAATCCGAATGCACAGATGTACTTCAAAGGAGATAGCCGGCCAGTCTCCGACGCAACTTTGTCTGACAGAAATGTACCAACATTTACCAAATACGCATTAAACGATGCCTTGGAAAATATGCACACAATCAATGAACAGCTAAAAAGTAAGCATTCCAGTTGACTTTGTTGATCTCGGTCTTTGATTGTACGATCCGATTAAACCAGCAGCGTTCTGTGTGATGCACATCACGTTGCAAATTTTCTTGTTCAATTTATTCAATAAATCGTCCGTTGATCGAACACTATTACCGATGAAATTGAAACGGAAACCCTTAATGCAATGTGCTATTTCCTTTAAGTTAGAACCACTCCAATAAACAGCATGAATTTTCTTTCGAGCCTACACGAACTGATTTCGTTCTTATTATCAACTCGTCAAACCTGTAACAGTCGCGTAGCAAACCCGGTTTTATGACAATTGCATCATGATGCTGTCAACACTAGATATCTCCCAGCACATGGCAGAGTTCAATCGGTTGAAAAGGGCTTCACACGCCCGATGTACATGATTCAAAACACTGTTTCGTTGGACGATCGGGATTCCGGATTAATGATACAAAACCCCGTTTGCGGTTCATTACCAATAAGATTTCATTAGGAACAAAACGCAAGTCGTTTGTAAGCACCAATTGCTGGCAAGCGTAAGTGGCATGCTGCATAACCTTGCATGCCGGGGGTTTGCAAACGAAACACGCTTGTGCTGAGACTCTTACATTCTCTTAAGTTGCCTCTGATTGCCTCATCACTAATCACAGAATACTCCAATGAACAATATTCATCACAGTGCCTAAATTAAGCTTTTACTTTCGATCAAGAACAAACGGTGGAACAGGCGCACAATCTGGTCACAGAGCCCACCAGCAGGATGTCGCGATCCATTTCCATTCATGCTCACCGAGGAGAAACACTGAGTCCGGTCATTTCATTTGTTGAGTCTCGTCAAACCGATTTGAACCCAATAATGTGTTTCCATCCCGGAAACGTTCGCACACACGCGTGTGTACTCTCGATTTAAAACACCTCACCGTGGCCTGTAGACGCTTTAGGAAGTATGTGATGGTAATTTTTATTTTCTTTTGCGTGATCACTCTAATAATGATCATAACTAAATTCGCTTCCTAATCAGCTCATAATTCTTTGGGAGACAATTTAATTGTGTACACTCTTTGTCTGAATTTCAGTCGTAGATAAGCTACTGTTCTCGGAAGATCCCCGGCCCATGGGTTTTGACCGTTTCAATTCAGCTGACCGCAGTCCTTTCACGTTCGTGCCGATTGACCCGGAAACAGGTAGCGCGGACTACCATTCCGACCGATACCGGGCTGATCGACTAAACTCTACTAAATCGACTCCGGATACTTCGAGCACACGTCCACTGTACAAACCTATGATGGTAATTGGGCCTCCGAGCAACACCTCATGGATGCAATCATCTCAAGCGTTCAGCAAGCAGGTGGGTGAAGCAACGCTTACCACGGAACTCAGAATTGATAATCGGACTACGAATACGGCTGAAGAAGAGGAACAGGAATACTACTGAATTTTTTACTGGATAGACAAATAACAATGTTCTAGCAATATCCCGGTAAAATACGTGCAATATGATCATGGATGCTCGCTTGTTTGTCTCTTCCACCGTGTGTACGCTTTGTGAACACTTAGCCTCACAAGATCCGTAAGATCTGATAATCCCATTTCATCTAGATGGCTTACTGTTATCCAATACTTATTCTTTTATGTACGTCCGCCTTTGGACCTAATTTTTATACTTTCATGAGCACCCAAAACCCCTCCAGTAACTAATTTGTTGAACGCAATATTTTCGCTTTACTTATTTTATTTTTGTCATCCTTATGTAATTTTATTTGATTCCTTGACCAGAAGTATCGCATGCAATTGGGTCAATACATTAAGACTTCAGTGTACTCCGCACCCCAATTTCCTATCCTTGACATCGAGCATGCTTGACAACCCCGTGTGTGCGTGCATGACATACTACGGTGTCGTCATGTTCGTCTCTGTCATGCTGCAATATTACGAGCAATATACTAACTTTTTCCATTGTATATACATAGATAAATGTGGGTACATTAGTCACAGTCGGATTACTGTTAGTGACGTTCTCCCGTTCGCTTTGTCAACGAAAATCCAAAATCCTCAAGCTTGGTCAACGTTGTGTCGGGAGGCAGTTCAACGGTATCCATATTTTCGTTTATCAGCAGTGGTTTGCCGGTTAACGTTACATAGTAGGCGGATGCAGCCTTCAGCATCACTTGCGTGGCAGATTCTGCATGAAAGGAGTTACAGGAGTGTTCGTACGTCACTCACGTTGTCGTATTCTATCGTCCGTTCGAGAATACTTCTCACTAGGATCGTTGTAGTGGTTACACCCGCTGGGAACCGGTCGCTTTTTTGCCAGACGACCTGTGAAAAAAGGGGAGTTATTGTATAGGAGACGCCGTACCACATTAAACTATGAATAGTCATCAGGTCGAACTGACATTTAGTGATACAGTGGTCTTTCACACGCGAAGACAAAATACAGGCTTTGGATCTTAGTGTTTATAAATCAGCCACCGCAGCGAAGGCTTCAGCCCAGGAGACAAACCCGACCTACAGTGACCAACCCCTTCGTGGACGATTTCATTTCTCCACGCCAGGTGATCGTCTGTCCACTTTGCGCCAGTTGTCCGCAGCGTCGGCAAAGCGCTCGGTGTGGCAGACGACTTGTTCGCATCCCTAGTACATGACCCAGCCATCTAAATCTGTGCAAATGTAATGAGTGAACTAAGCAACCCGTTTGACGATCACTACCAAATACCCGCTTCCTAACGTCCTCGTTGCTTATTCGCTGGTGCCACCCGACACAAGCGATCAGTGGTCAAATACCTGAAGACGGTCCACATCTTCTACACCGAGCGGCCACGTTTCGCTGCCATAAAGTAACACCGCCCTCATTGCTACATCATATACACGATTCTTAAGCTTCAGAGAAATACCTCTCAGTCGCCATAGGTGTTTCATATTAACGAACACCGCCCTAGCCTTGGAGATACGCGCTTCAATTTCGTTCCCTAAACCTCCACCGCTGATGCAGCTTCCCAGGTATACAAACCGGTCAACAACCTCAATGACTTCATTATCCAACATAAGATCTACGTAATCACAGCAATCTTGCGGAAGCATTTTGCATTCTGAGGCTGTCAAACACATTCCGAAGTGTTTAGCAGAACGCGAAATAGTATCTAGCGTTGTTTTTGCTGCTTGAAAGGTGTCAAACAGCAATACCTTGTCGTCATCATAATCAGTCAGTCTTCCATCAGGTAGAAGGTCCACGCCAACATCCCGGGAGTGCCGCAGACGATCCTCCATTATTTCGTTCATCACAAATTAAACAAAATTGGTGAAAAAGGACAGCCTTGACGTACGCCGCTACTGGTGCTGAACCGGTTAGACGGTTCACCGTAACCCCTAACCTGAGCCGAAGTATGGCAGTAAAGCGCCGGCAGTATGTTCACATACTTGGTCGGTACACCCCTGCGTTTAAGTGACCCTAAAAGTGTGGATCAATCCACCGAATCGAACGCACCCTTACAGTCGGTGAATACGGCAATTGTTGGCCGGCGGTACACATGACGGTGCTCCAAAATTTGACGGAGGGTAAAAATATGATCTATACATCCCCGGCCAGAACGAAACCCCGCCTGTTCTTCTCTAATGTTTAACTCCCGAACTGCAATGAGTCGATGAAGTATAATGGATGCAAGAACCCTAGTAATGATTGAGGTTAAACTAATTCCCCTATGGTTTTCGCAAGAGCCCTTGATACCTTTCTTGATTATAAGAACTATTATCGCGTGACCCCAGCACAGAGGGATGGTCTCCGTCATCCACACAGGTTGAAACAGCTGAGTCAAGGCCTCAACCAACACATCTCCACCTTCTTTAAAAAGTACTGGCACTAGATCATATGGACCAGCAGCCTTATCACGACAGAGAGCCGGAATACAATTTCGAACCTCAGATTCAGTAGGTGGTTCCAAATCTACCGACCAGAAGGCTACATCACAAGTTTGTGGCGGCAACACGGTAGAAACAGGAGGCCAGCTAAATTGACCCTCAAATTGTTCCACCCAACGCTCTAATCTTCTGTACTTATTATAGGTTGGTGTGCCATCTGCCTCGCTGATAGCTTCACCGACAGACGGTCGCCTGGGACCAGTAGCACGGATAAACTTGAAGAATTTACCGGCGTTCCCTGAGGCAAAAGCGGTTTCCATTTCCTTAACTTTTTCCACTAACCAAGCCTTACGATCAGCCTTTAGACTACGTTTCAGTTTCCTGGGGATATCTCTTCTAGACTTGTTATGCGAACTACCAGGAGGAATCTTCCGTCTGGCTTCTAACAACTCCAGAGATTCCTCTGAAATCCAATGTTTGTCAAACTTATGTACCCTTATGCCGCAAGGTACAGTACCTGCTTCCTGAATGGCCTGTGAGATTTGTGTCCAGCATCTATTAGGATCTTCGGAGTGAGAACTACTAAGGCAGCTTTCTAATCTGGTTTGGTACTTATGCTTTACCGATGGTAAAACCAGTTTCTCAACGGCTAATTGTTGGTGTGGCATCCGTTAGAACATCTAGCATCCGACTGTGTTCTAGATTGTAACAGTTGCCTAGCAAAAGTAACAGAACGACAACGTACCAACGAATGATCTGAATCCAAGTATGTGCTCCAATAAGAACGACAGTCTTGAATGGAACTCCGCCACCTATAACTAACGGGCCATGTGGTCTATCTGAGACCAGGCCTGATTCGGAAAAGGCGGGCGCCAAGTATAGCAATGACGTGCGCGATGATTAAAAACAGCTCACGCTCAGTGCACAGCTGCAACAATCGCCCGCTATCATCTGATCGGTGTGACGCTATCCCAAACCTGCCACCCAAACGAGATTCGGCCACACCAAGGTGGCCGACTTGGGCATTCATATCTCCGGCCAGAACGACTATATCAGAGTCACGTGTCGACCAAAAGAGAAGAGCCAGGTCCTAGTAAAACGCGTCTTTGACGTCGACGTCACTACAGTCAGTAGGAGCGTAAGCAGACAATGAATAAATTTCTGAAAGTCTTGCGTCCAGAGCTGGTCTTCGTTGAACCTGCCAAGTGGACGGCACAAAGTCTACTGGTAACAGAAATCCAATGTACTAATGCGGCTGCAGCCTTTTTGCGGAGGTCTATTTCTACTCCAGTCTGACCCGTAACGGCGGCCGTGGAGTCACCCGAAGTGTATAACCAGTATCGGGTAGACAATGCGGGTGCCGTTTGTTCCATACGCTGACTACTGTTCTGGATTCTGATTTCCGAGATACAGCAGACACCGACATTCAACAAGTTTAACGTTCGTGAGAGAGCGGCCTGTTGACCTATCTGTTTTAGAGTGCAAACGCTGAGTCACGTACTCCGCATCCCAGCCAAGTGTTTGCCGTACCGGACAATATGTAATGAGACCAACTGTTGAGTAAAACCGTGTGGCAGTCAAACAACGTAGTCATGAAATATGAAGACCCTGGCTGTTCCATTGAGTAAAATGAGTGGGTATCGCCTGGCTGGCTGGCGCCCTTGTGGTCGCTCGTATCGTTGGTTAAAAACTCTATCCGAGATGGCAGTGAAAGGCGTACCTGTATTCATGCCATTTCCAGCTCTTGCGTTTGGTCTTCTTTCATTAATTTTTAAACTTTTAATAAGGCTTCCTTCTGCTGGGACAGCCTACTTCACTGTTGGGGTGAATGGCGACCTAAGCCAGTGTATCTTCTGGTCAGGCTCAAGGCCGTTGTGATGGTGACGATCATCATCATAGACAGCAATACATCAGTGGTTCACACTGATGCTTAACTGCCACACAACCATGAAGAAGAAGAAACAAACCCTGTTTAGGAAGAGAGAAGAAAAAAGAGGGAGGGGAGGGGACCTAACCACTAAAAATAGCTACGTCTACATTCAAACATACAACATTAAGGCGCCTACACCTTGCAAACAAACAACCGAGCTGTAAGTGAAAGTAAGGCGTCATCAGCCGATGGTAGAACACTGGTGTTCAGATTACGCGAATGCAGCGGATAGACCTCCGCTATTTCGTCTATGAAGAAAGCGAGCAAGAATGAGGAAATGACTAGTCCTGATGGACACCACTTTGGCACGAAAGGCGTTTGACAGTCTTCTGTAGATCTTAACCAGAAGTAGTGCTTTAGAACATCCCACTGACAATATGTTTAAATATTTGCCCGTTTTTACACCAACCTATCAAACCAATGGCTACTGAGTGGAGTGTTGATGAACAACCGTCTAGTAAATTGAAAAGGATAATCAAAGCAATCGAAATCTGAAACCGTCACTTAAACTGTTGTGAACTAATGGAAAATAGGGCGCCTGTCGTCTCCGAGTATGTTTTTTCCGATACTGGCCCGGATCCAACCGAAGCCCAAATGTTTCGCAGCTGTCTCTCTTAAACAATCAAAGGTTGCAAACTATGTGTCAGTAACAATAACGGAAACGTAAATAAAGCAAACAAAAAAATTTAAGTGAACAAGATCGTCAGCTGGATTTAACAAGGGTCGGGTTGAGGCGCTTGACAACTATCCTTATTGACTGACACTACCAAAGTTAGATATCTGATCAAGTTAGAGTATGTGCCTTAACATCATCTCACATGCACCTATATTGGATGTCGTTTAAAATAAAATATATACCATGTACTGATTTCAACTTGCATTGCAACCAGTTTGCAGAATCCTGCAGAGGGCAAGACCGCATGATGTACTAAAAATTTAATGTCACACGGCAGCGTCGAAAGAAGTCAACTAGAGAATTTCCTTCGATAGATGGATGAGTTGTGATGCGTGTTAACGTTATTATTATCAACATACACCGCTTGCCGATACGACAGTTTAAGGTTTACACACGGTGACACAAGTACCGTCCAATAATTGCAGCGCCGCGTCCTCGAAAGAGGCATACAATAATTTGAATCTCAACAATGGTAAGCGTTTCTACGTGACCTGAAGCCAGTTAGTGTGCACTCTTGCCTGGAATGAGATTTAAACTTTGGCTCGTATTTATTCAACAAACAGTGGTTAATACGCATATCGCGTCAAATTCACAATAAACGAGATAGAATAAACACGTATGTGCAAGACATTCCATGGGTAGTGCACTGGTTACTAAGCATTCTTGAGACGAACTACTGAAACTGTTTTGATAGTCTAATCAAGAGGTTTGTGGACAAACACCTTCTAGTCCGGCAGATGCTGAATATGTCGCAGACAGCACAACTATCACGTCAGAATTCAAAACCGTTATGCACTTATGACCACGTTTAATGGAAGTGAAGCACAATTGGAACACGATAGCTGTAGCATCCACCTGAATGCACAAAATGCGACCGACCGTGTTAAGTTAAACCGTCAAGTTTCTTTGAGGTCTAAATTGAACATTACTCACAATTGATCGCAGCTTCCGCGTTTTCGTAAACTATCGAAGCGAAGCAAATACTCTCGCTTTCAAGACGTGAGTTAACCCACAATAAGTCTCCTAATTTTCGCATCTTTCTGTCAAAATCTGAACATGCAGAACTTGTTTACATGTCACGTGTAAAGTGTGGGACTCCATAATGCTGTTTGTGTGACTTCCGTGTAAAGATATCAATACGGCCAATTTTCACTTTACCCTAATTGTTATTATGTACAGCTTGTAAATCCCTTCATGATGCAAAAATTTATTTTATGTTGCCTTAATACACATACAGTTGCAGCAAATATAAGTAAAAATAAATCCCACCACAACCGGGACCTTCCAACATGTCGCGCGATTGTAACGCACGATAGATCGAAGAGACTTGGAGACAACGTTCCTTCGAAGCGTGTGGTTCGACAATGGATCTGGAAAAGGAAACACGAAAAACCACGACAGAGTCCCGGTAAGCCATGCACACAATCAGTACTAGAGATAACGTCGGTGTCTTGCGTTACATAGTCTCTCCTTCAAAAAACACCGTATCTGGTGTTATGTAACCTGTGCGAAAAGATGTACACCGACTACATGTGTGGCCGAATCGAACGTAAGCGCTGCTAAGTACAGGTTGGTTTGCATGGTACGTGAACTCCACTTGTGTGCAAAGTGCAGGCCTACAGTGTTTGCAAGCTCACCATTTTTACGACTGGGTCGCCACTTAGAACTCGTAGTTGAAAGTATGAGAACCATCTTGATAAAGGGCGCCTAGGCGAACTGCTTCACTGGGTCAGTGAACTCCGCGCGATTGCGACAAAAGTGTTCAAGAATATGAACGTGCTCATTATTTTACGGCTAAACTATTCATGCGGGTTTCAGTATGATTGTACTACAACTACTCTATTCCCGTCGGCAGATATGTAATGCACAACGGTTTGAAGACAATGGGAGGGCGTCCTCCGGAGGCGAGTTTCGGCAATGGATTTGGGATTAAAAAACACGGAAGACTATAGACCAGATGATTAGTAAGTAGTGTGTACAACAAAGATAACGTAAACAAACTGCGTTACACGAACATCTGGTGCCTCCGTGAGATTACGAATTGTTACTGATGGCTAGATTAGGTCAGGGATTACGACGGCTCGATTTTCGCTAGCTTCATCTTGATTTGCAGATGACCTGCTTTTCGATTTGTGGACAAGGATGTGAATACATACATCTGTCACCGGGCGCACCGTAGACATAGCAATGTCAGAGAGTACAGATCAGTCTCAATGTGGTAGGGGGGTTATGCGTAAACAATTATTGTGGACAAGATCATAGATAACTTGTACTGAAACCGATAACAACTAAAGTGGTCTACAGCAGCCAGACTCCAACAGACTAGTGAAGCTACGACAAGCAGACTAAGAGACAGCGGGCACAGGGCACATACAAGCCAATTTACGAAGAGCGAAAAGAGGTTGTAAGAAATACAGATAAATAGGGGCAGCACGTACATACCTTGTAGAACTGCGGTTGACGTCGTGGAGTATATTCGATAAATGTGCTAACCGAATGAGAATTGCAACTCAAGACAGTGTTTATCAAACAGGCGTTTGAATGAAGCTGAGGATTCCATCATAACAAGTTTCTCCGGAAGAAAGAGGATGGTACCTAAATCACGGTTTACTGTATCGTCTATCAAGTTTTAAGGACTTTCTTTTGATATTAGTCTTGTTGAATTGAAGTAGATGAATGCAGGAGTAATGTGAGTTGAGTAGGATTATCATGTAGCCTCGAAAACGACGGCGCACAATTCTAGACGCGTTCAGTTGCTTATGATTCGTAGCATATGGCACAATCCCACCACTCGTCTTTGAACATTTTCAAGGAGCTTAGTTTCTCGGTATAGGCATGGTAAACGGATCTGTACGCTTTGTTCAAAATGGGGTCTCCACTAGGTTACAAGCTGACTGGATGGAAACGATCCAGATTCCTCTTGTCTAGGTACATTGCACCATTTGCTCTATGCGCAAGAATAACCGTGCCCAAATCAAACTGTTGTGACACAGACAGTAGAGGAGTACCGGCCACATGTTGGCATGTTCTCACGATACTCTAACGAACATGGAGAACCGTGCGTTGTTTAGGTTAAATGGCAGGCAGGCATCTACAGACAGTCAAGGCCGGACTGGGGGGAATCGCATCCGATAAAGCGAGTACCGGAGACCGGATTGTAACGTCAGTTGCGTGGCCAACATAAACCAAAAATAGCTAGCGCACGAATACACGATAGACGAATTGCGAACCCGTAGTATGGAATGTGGAGATGTTCCGAAACCCCAGAAGAACATGGAAGACCCTAATCTTCAACAGAGGACGTATTCGCTTCCGAACTTTAGGTAACATAGCAGACCGGCATCTGCATATCACGAAGCATCCGTTAAGAGGAAAAACGAGTGTTCACCAATAATTGTTTCTTAAGGACACGTAACACTAGTCACAGTTCAGTCAATCGGTTTGTTATCAACTGAAGCCTCTCCTTCGGAGACCACACACGCCGTTGACTGACGTATGTTCCTTCAGTTTCAATTTCGCTTTACACCACTCCCTACTAATTGAGGCAACGTCCTAGAGGCCACACCTCGGTCTTCTTCTGGCAAAATCTCGACTTCTGCTCTACCTTCCGAAAATCGTCAGCGTCTCCTCATGCATGGTTGCCGCTGTTATCCATGAACAGCTTCAGGTGATCACCGTGTTAAACCATAGGTGGACCAGACAGGAATTTCGGATCTTTTGACAAGTAGACAGAGTCAGATATTGTGTTCTACGGTAAACGGCCCCAATGACACAATCACTTGCGTCAGTACCCAGAATGTATCCACCGGCTGAAGATGACGAGTCCGGAAACGCTAAGATAGGCGAGAAACACAGGGAACGCCGTGGGGCCCTGAAGGCTGCTTCGCATTCAGTTGACCATTCAAACTAAAGACTCTGCTCCAACAGAGCATCTAATGGGCTAGCGGCACGCGTAAAACCTAGTATAAATCTTCTGTAATATACGACCCGGGAAACCACGCACTTCTCGGTGTTTCGTGGGGTAAATGTTGGGATAATGCCACAATTAACCCAGAAATGTTTTTTTCTCATTCCATTACTGTATGAGCCTCC
>JTDE01000811.1:10357-44418 GCA_014338405.1 Paragonimus skrjabini miyazakii
CTTCTCTTTCAAGGTACAAGATCTGTGACACATCAAGTCAGTCACTTAACTGTTTCAGAGTTTCCATGTTGAAATCTTGAACGTGACGGCAGGAACGTGGGTGGCCCAACTAACCCAAAAGAATAACCAATCTTAATCAGTACATAACATATTGGTTGCCATGACGAAAGAGGCGGGACTAGTTATTCGGGGCGTTAGCGGCTTTGCTCAATCAGAACAGGGTCAGTGGTTAAAAATGAACACAGCTTTTGACTCGATTCTTAATAATCCGTAAGACTACAGGTCATATTGGTCCTGTTGACCGGTAGAAGTTTGCAGGTAGTCAGGGGTGTCTACGAAGCCCACGTCCACTGACAGTGACCTTTGAGGTCGCGGTAGAAAACAAGCTGTAATGGATGAGTTAACCGCTTTCTGAAAACATTCTTATTGCTTTTCTAGCTTACCTGGCTGGAGGGAGCAACTACATTCGCATTAGCCCTGAAGTAGCCGGCCTTGCTATCAAAGTATTTGGCAAATGGAGACGACTAGCGCAGTATTGCTTTTCTGAACAAAGTGAAATGTAGTGCAGCTTACAAATGGCCTCATGTGAACTGCACCAATCGTGAGGCTCAGCTTAGGAAAGGACAGAGAATTAAGATTTTGTTGGAGCCAAAAATTGTTGCTAGAATCGATTTATGTGATCTCAACGACTACACTGCAATTATCGGGATTATTCGTGAAAGCTGAGTTGGGGAAGGATTTACCATCGCCGGCTACTAATCGATACTTGGATGGTCGGTACATCACTGTCAACAGACTGCGTCATCTACTCATTACTATGGACTTTAGGTAAATTTTTCTTTATCGAGTGCAAACTTCAATGTAATTTGTTGGGTTGATGAAAGGAATTTAAATTTGTTCTGTACAGGGATGATAGAACGTGCATTCAGTAAAACAAGGACATATGCCTCTCTAACAAGCAGTCCAAGCCGTACTGTTCACTTGCATGGTGTCATGACATATAGTGAGCTTTACGATCAGGAGAGGAGCATACACCAGCAACGATTGTAAAGGATGGTTGCAAAGTGTACTAGGTCCGATGGAGATCAATACACCTTTATCAGAAACTCAATTCACCGTGTTACAATAATCTGAAGAATACTGTGAATATACCCGGTTTAGTCATGAGAAGAATGTTGAAGGGCTACATAATGAATGAACATCTGTGACGACTGACGCTTTGTCTACCGAAATGAGATTCAATTGAGAAAGTTCGGGGCATGATGAATGTTAAAATTAAAATGCGTTTGAAAGTAAACCATAAAATAATAGAAAACGGAGATCTTTAGGATGTGCGTAAGCAAAGAATGTAGAGCAATACTCTTGTTTTACACACATTTCTGGAGTTCATATGTCTAGACAAAATTATCATATAGGTATTATACCCTACAGTGAAGTTGAAGTCATGCGTAGCTGTCGCTGATCGTCGAGAGGGTGCGGGTGACGAAATATGTCGATCTACCCGACGTTGCATACTGTAATTTATGAGTCACTTATACATGAACACTTGATAAGAATGTGATCTACAGGAACAGCATCAGTGAACTTTGTAGACAACGTTTACATTCATCAACAATAAGTAACGGCGCCTCGAACACGTGATTCAGGGCAGTGAAAAATTTAACAAAACTAATGACGACCTTAATGCTTATCACTAGTAAAAACGTCGCTCACAAATTCAGTGAGTATTAGGATTTCAACTGAACTAAATGTGTTAATGAAGTGATCATCGATTAGAGTTAGCAGGGCAGTTATCGTGTTTTCCCTCAAAGCAACCAGGTGATCTGAACATCACTCAAAAATGAATATGAATGAGCGTTCAGTCGTGCCTAATTTGGGCTAACTGGCATAGTGGTCAACACGACTGGATTGTGAAAATGTGTCCGAATTTGTAATTCTAGCTATGACATTGGAAAAACACTGCTATCGAACTCCAACAAGAACAGAATAATTCTTTTCAAAGGGGACGGAATGAAAAGTCTTTGGATTGAAATGAGAGTGCTGTTCAATTAATACAGCAATCAAACGACATAACAGTAAATGAGGTATTCATCAACACTATTTTGCCGATTGCTCACACAATGAACTTCACTGATCGATTGGAAGACACTATTTGAACCGCAGGTTCGTTTACCATTGTGATTATTTTACAGGCTGCTGGGCTAAATGATCCGCCTCAAGTGGAATTCCGATCTGACTTATACTGCTCGATCTGTGGTATGCCCGTTTTCAAAGTTGTTTGGTGAATTTCCAAACAAGTCAGTATAAATTCCACACTCATTAAGGTATAATCCGTACGATTACGAGCATTTTTAACGACATATTACATAAAGGCTATCCTCAAGCTGGTTAAATGTATTTCTATAGCTAATTAAAAAGGTATTTATATCAAATGTAAAAACGAACGAAAATATGTTCTAATATCTTTTGCTCGTTATAGTAGCTCGAATATTTAAAATTTGAAACAATCAGTGTAGATTTTTTAACCAAAACATTCACTGAGTGTTTAGTTGTTGAGAGTACGCCGATTTTGTTTATTAACGCCATTACAGTCGACAGGAGGAAATGCCATTTCAACAAATATTGCACAATAAAAGTCTTCTAAGCTTTCTACTTTCTGATTTGGGGATACAGAACTAGTCCGGATTGACTGAAACTCAGAAAGTCAGTGGGTATTGGATTTGACACAATTGGTATCTTGGCTTTTTTGACATCGCAAGGTCTATTCTAGCTAAACGAGTTTTATAACTCAGTAAATGACGAACACCATCAGCCTCCTTCATTCACACACAGGCATGCGACGCACACACAGAGTACGAACAAATTCTGTCATCGGCTCTAATTGGCTAACTACAAAACTCTTCAGTGTTTGAAACACTCCAAATGACCAACCAAACCTGGCATTCTGTAATGTATTATAGGGTGATGGCAAAACAGTTTCTAACAGTGTGGCGCCCGAGTCATACTACTGGGCTGTTTCTTAGGGTGCTTGCGGTAAAACTGGCAATATTGTTGTCGTACATTTCCGTTAAATTCAATGAAACCCCACTGTTTCTTCATACCCTTGGCCCGCGTAACACGAGGAGCCTTCTGTTTAGCATTCTGTTTGATCGTATTCTCCATTAGCTTATGGACACTAAAAGATGTGATGTTTCCATCAATGGTTTCTCACCTGCCACATCAGGTTGGCACGCGATATGACGCATGCATAGCTGACGCAAGAAGTCACCCAAATACGCGATGCCCATGGCCTCCAAAACAGGTGGTTGATCTTTTCAACCAACAGACCGGTGTCTACAATCTGCAACTGAATCCGATCGTACACAAAAATGAACGATTGCCAAATGCGACCCTCTGGGAGTTGCTGCAGTTTTTGTACAATGGTCAAAACGTCTCAGGGTCCGAACTCAAACAACTGGTCAACATCGATTCGCAAGTAAGAATGAACGGGTTTGAGGAGGATTATGGACTTTATCCTCAGATGATGAATGTGAGGGAGGCTGTGAAAGCGATCCGTTTGGGCGATCCCGTACAATGTGTGAGTTTAGACAATGTAATTTGTTCAGCTCAGTTGGAATGTTATCTTTTAATCGAGTGTTTAAGAAAACGCGGAAGATTTCTTAGTTTATTCCATTCCTGTTTAGTTTATGTATGTCGTTAACGTGTACAGTTCAATCAGCTATGTATTAAACTTCAATTCCGTTAGGTATCAATTTCTGTAGAAGTGTCCATCATTTTCGAAATACCTGCGCATTTTGACTGGCGAAGCTGACGTCTGCTATATTTGACGGTTGCATAGACTAAGTTCAGCTTGATTGCTTCCAGGAAGTGTTGCAACACAACAGAAGTTGAAGTTTTGAATAGAGCAGACAAAAGACTGACATTACACGATTTATGCTCGAGCAGATTTCGCTGCATCTCTACTGGTGTTTACTGCAGACGAGTTAAAATGTACAAAATTCCAAACCACATGACAATCACAAAGGGTCAAAGTTCAAAACCAGTTCAGTTGCTACCACGGCAGCATCAACGTCACAAACAGTTCTTTTTGTACACACAAAATGGGGTGGCGGTGTCTGATCGCAATCGCCTCGGAATATCGTAGCAAACGTTTGTTTCTAGTCGAGAACAGAACACGAAATGACTTTGATGAGTCAATCACATGTTGCGTCATCAAATGATGCTTGGCAATCGATGACGCTGGCTCCTTCCGGGTGTTTGCTGTCGAGTTGCTTAATTGTGTAACCGTTTGTTGAACCCATTTCGGTAACTGTTCGAAGTATTTTTTTTTTGTTTTTCGGCAATATGTACTTATAAGCAAGTTGGTAGTGTAGTAACAGGCAGTCCGTTGTGCCCAACATTGGTTGACACTCTTCTTGGAATGGCTAAAGGTAGACCATCGGATTGTATTAACCTTACAGAAAGCATGTAGATGACATTCCAATAATCGCCGATTTTGTTTATTCCATAACTTTCCTACATCAGCTCAGTTGCACTCATCGTAACCTCTGTGTCATCTTTGAACAAGACTCAGATTACTCATTACCATTCTTAGAAAACCTTATTTCTAGCCTCTCAGACGGTACATTTATCCGGTCTGTTTATCGAAAAACCACGTAGAGTGAGAAGTACCTATACTTTTCTTCATTTGCGTCCGTGGCTTACAAACGTCGTTCAGTACGAATGATTTTTCGTCCAACAAGGAAACGGGGCACGGCCGACCACCTAAAACCTAAAGAGGAGCTCTTGAGGAGTGTTCTACTTGCGAACGGATATCCGGTCAAATTTACTTAAATTCATTCATTCTTTCCCGGAAACTCTGCCTTTCATGTCATCTACCAGTTCATCTGCAGTTTCCGTGACTCATACGTTGGCAGAACGAACCGAAAATTACCACAAAGGAAGGCAGGGCATATCCCCAATTGGTTAATGCCGACATTGACTCAACACTGGTTAGTATACAAACATCAAAACGGAAACCCGGCGTCTTCGATTGCGAAACATTCAGTCGCAACAGGTCATATACAACAGTTCGATTCTTAGGATATCCCCATTACTACATCTAGCCTTAATATGAGTGGACTGAGCGTTTGGGAGTCCTGCTCTGTACCACATTACGTAACTTCTTACCTAAACAGACCGATTGGAAGCAAAACCCATTAGGCATACCAGAAGACTCGATTCTCGTGAACCTGTTCACAGGTCTTACTCAGTCAACAACTCAAATATTTAACATACAACCGACATTTCTCAGTCTCATTTTTAATTGACTATTCAATGTATTGACGCTATTCCAACTGCGTTCAAAGAAGCTCTGTCGATCCTCGGTTTTATTGATGAACAACCTTTTACTGCTGTGGCCAGTGCAAGTACATACGTTTGTTTTTCAAACAATGCTCGACCAGATTCTTGACCGTCAGTAAAACCACACTGTTCCAAGTCACTACCCAAGTCGCTACCTGCCTTAACAGTTAACCCGTCAATTTGTTCTCGTCTGTGTTTTGTGTATTCTCTGATGTACTTACTTGGTTACCACTCATTCTGATCGATTTTCACATAATGCAACGTGGTAATGGGATGAATGTAGGAATAAGTATAACTGGTGTTATTCGCATTACAAATGTATCCCTCGATGTAACTACGAACTAACCGAGGTTTCGACTGATACTGTGAGCCTTTTTGAACTAAGTATACCCACATTTCGATTAAAATACCAGTGTTCCTCATACTTTGGAGTATCTCATATATGACACATATGACACATTATGACATATCAGAGAGGCAGCCACGACAAAACTATAAATCAAACTTATAAGGTTTTTTCACGAAGATAGCATTTACGACTTCAAATTAGAATCACTTCTGCTGACGTGATTCAAGTTTCACGTGCGTTGTGATTAGCGTCGTCACTAGGGTGATCCCACAACTATGTTGAGGACATGCTTGCAATTTGGAAATGACCAGAAATTTTGCGTAACTTGCCTCAGACAATGGATTTCGACCACACCCAAAGAAACAGCATGATGTAACTGTAGCATGTTCATCGATGAAGAACATGAACTTAAAGCAAATTAACAACACTGTTGCGGAATTAAAAGGCATCAAAAGTCTAGAAGAAGTAAAAACCTGATTGGAAAATCCACACTACTCACCAATTTACATTGATTCACGCAATAAGATGAAATTGTTGTTCCACGTGTTAATCTCACAAAACTAACCAACGAGATACGATCGAGATTTTATTGCGCAGGTTATCTTATATGTTCTTGCTTGTCTTCTCCAAATACACCAATGGAAACCAGTGTTTTAGTATTTTTAGTTAACCCGAAAAATGTGAAAGCCTTTTAAAAAGTCAATGTGGCGACGGATGGTGATGCCGGTCACTAGATTACTGAAATCAAACAATTTACGATTTACTGGTAGAAAATTGCTTGTGGAATACTGGACAATCTTACACTTATGTCACTCATCAATGTCGCCAAATAGTCCTAAAATTTGACAAACATTCAGCCCACATGTATTGTCCACAAATTCGAAAACAGTTCAATCTTAATCCGTGTGGGTTTTTTAAGAAAACTGAGAAAGCGAATCATTGAATAACATTTCTCATCAGGTAGGAACTTCGATCTACGACAGACCGTTTCCAGCTAACGGTCTTACAACCTAATGCAACTCGGGTAGGAGATCAGTTCAGAACTTGCAATTCTGTTTGGTTTTTATATGATGGCACCGCTCTGCACTATTCGGTTATGTTGCAAAACGATCCTATCACAACATTTTTTCAACTAATCGCTGAATCTCCTCATTAGATAGTTTCTTCTGAGGTTAAACCCCAAATCATAATAGGCCAGGGGTATTGGACGCTCTAAAGGTGACTATCAAATGGGATTGTAGCCTAATAGTTGCAGGCACTTTGTTGAAGGTTATGGCATGCAGCCCTAGACGAGCACCCTTATGCAATTAGACCAACGACGTTATCGGAATAGTATTTATCTCCAATTTTCGCATGCGTCGTTTCAGTTGGTTAAAGTTGATCGGAAATAGTAAGCATTGAAAATATACCATGGGATCACCCAATAGTTTTCAGATAATTTTGTCAGCTCACCTAAAACTCCCTAACTCTACTTAGATTTCTCAAGAGGCTTCAGTACACATTGGTTACGGACGTCAACAACATTGAACAAAACCACAGATGGACAAATGTTTTCTGATCATAACACCCCTTTCCTTCAAACTTACGAAAGAGCTTGATTGAGACTGCATGACTTGATGTATTTTAACCCGTTCAGTATCGATCCGACTAAATTTCACACTATCACGAATAGTAGGGCTCCTTTTATCGCGCTGGCTCATTCTGGTTGCCAATCTACTTTATTTTGAAATCTAACTTCTGCTAGATCGTCGTCAAGGCTGTGCTCACACATATCCACACGTTGGCTGTTGACACGAGCACCTTCCATCAAAACGATGGTCGTGTTAGCGATCATTGTCCTGGTGCACTCTGGAAAGTTCCGGCAACCTAGGCGTGACTGTGTAAACATTAGATGCATACGACCTCAATCTTACTGCCGGCTGATCCACCGCTCAAGGCAGGCAGTCGCCGTCCGGGATTATTACACGACCCGACTTGATTACAGAAGGCCACTCAATTCAGCACATGCATCATATGGGCACAGACACAAACATACAGGGGTGTCAACATTAACGAGGTGAGAAAAACTTGTAAATTCCTACATTGGTCGTACAGTATTGTATCAGGCCCCATCCCTCGCAGTGATAGAAGTCAGCATAAAACAAATTAAGCCACAGTTGCATATCCGTAATTTAGATCTGGCATGCAAGCTGCCTCACGAGACCCTCAAATCAGAGGCTTGCCCAAAGGGTTTGTCACAAGTGCTTGCCCAAAAACAGGCTTCCTAACCGAGTCAGGTTAACTAACAGCCCCAACACAACGCCGGTGCTTTCAGTCATGTTAAATGGCACGGCGGTGTATATGTTCATCAGGAAAAATCGTTCGACCCCATTATTTCAGTTTTGGCCACCACGGTTTACGAGGTGTTGACCAATCTTGGCGTTTGATGGGCAATGCAGGGTTGAGAACCGATATGCATTAATGAATGCAAATGGACAAGGTAAAAATACAATACGTTACTAAAGCTGCGTGTCATCACAATAGGTTTTCCAACAAATCGTGGATAACAGAAAGCTGCATTTATGACTGCAGCAGATTTACAAATTAGTAGAAGACTGAGTAAAGACCGTCAATTTCATCATGGAGACTGAGACAAACTAGATTGTATTTTACGTTCACCGCATTATTCGCGGACTCTGACGTGATGTTATATATGCATGTTGTAAAAACGTTAAGCGTCGTACGACATGCCTCTGTTTGATGGCCTCGTTATTAAGTTGTATCGTTCTAAGTCATGTCAGAATGTCATATTTCTCCATCATAACCATATATTAATGTCGTGACGAAGGCAACTTTGGGTGCTGAAAAGAGGGGAAACTATGAAGAGGCTGTTCCGAACAGGTTGTCTTGAAGTCCGTGTGGGACAACTTCGTCATAGTCGAAGAGTTTACCAGCTCTCTGGAATTCGCATGCACATTTTCTGAAGTTGAACTCTCTTTACGCACGAAGAAAACGTGCATGGATCCATGGCATTGGTTTTCCAAATTACGAATCTGGTCGAGAATTAAGACATCAAACTTCTGGTAAGGTACGAAATATGAACAAGGTTACTGTTCTAAAACACAAAATAACTCATCCAGATATGAGTAGACTGAAGCAATTTTGTAGCCACGACATCCATATACAGTCAACCTTTTAATGTTGCACCTGTTAGACGACTAAAAATGCGCCACAACTGACAACGTGTTACTTTGACGGAACCGTTCATGAGTGTTATATTTCCAACTAAAACTATATTCAATTCGGGAATTTGTATTTCGGCTGCGCACAACACGACAAACAGAGGTGGATCGTAGTATAAGCGTCTTATACAAATATACAGATGTATAGTAGCAACCTACTAATGGCATGCGGTAGGATAGATAGAACTATGTAGATTTCAAGTCTCTGAACCACTAAATCTCGGTTTTAGTGAAGCGTTGCCGTAATCACGAGGCATCATTTTAAAACATCATAGTGACTTGAAAATGTAAAACCCTGGAATGTCTTTTGTATTTTCACTCTGATAGTTTTGTTCTGTTCCTATCACAAAAACCGGCCATCAGTCACACAATATTGGAACATAGTGTTTGCCAAAAGTAGAATTAGCCACTCACTGCAAATCTACCAACTGTGTGATCACGGAAAACAAACGACGACAGGATGGACAGTCACAAAGTAACTGAACTGGAAGATTTCCCGTAATAATGTTTTCGAATAAAACTCCAAGTATTTTTATTCGGGGACCAAGTAAGTTGATATTCTTGTAATGCAGACGTCTGTGTCTCGTAGGGAGATTCGACAATTCTGTACTACGTTATTTGGTTTCACTGCTGTAGCAGTTAATATTAGCTCTAGTGCATTAGCGATAGATGAAGCAGCTTGTTTGGCTCATTGAGTCTTATCTCACGAAAATGATTGAACTAACGTCAGGGTTTCTATACATGAGCTGCTTAAGGGATTCATCTGCAAGTTGGACTAAAATGCCCTTGAGATTGATCTATACTTGTTGTTTCATAATACGTTAACTGTCCCCATACAGTACAGATTCAACGTTGCTAAATGTTTAATTGCGTATATTGTTCAACGTGTGGTGAGATATCAGTGACCTCCTGAAGAAAGCCCAAACTATGGAGCTTTTCAGGTCAACGATTTACCCACATTCCCGATAGGTTACTTAGACCACAAACAGCATGATGCCAACAAAAACACAAAATGATACACAGTTACCTAAACAATATCCATGAATGATGGACCTTATGGTTGCCGGCAAAATAGCTCTGACCGTGTTATTTATATTAAGCTCCGGAAAGATCTACAATCAACATACAAAGATGAGTACAGTAACTTGCCTGACTCAGATATTAGAGCAACACACGATAAAGTGTCGTTTAATAGTCTTTTATCAGCATGACTACACGGGGGACCCAACAGTAGGAGGTTGATTCAAAAACACTTCTCGAGATTTCAGGGGAAAGAATTTGCCACAATCGATCCGGGTTAACGTACGAGGTCTGTATATCAAGTCTTGTCATACTATTCATGAAGTATGTCCTGAGGTTACCGTTCTATATCGGAAAAATGCTAAGTTTTGTCACCCTGTAGAACTGTGTCGTTGAATTACAAAAAACCATGCACATTCGTTCAGAATCAGCTTGAAAATAGCATATACTAATGCTGTAACGCCCCTCCCCAAAGATATCTTGTATTTCACATGGAATAATAATGCATTCGAAAAAAATCGAGTTCTTCTCCTTGTAATAAAGAAATCGGAAAATCCCGGTCATAAAACTGATTCGACTGTCCCCGCAAATTGTTTATAAGTCAAGTTAATAGACAAGTGCAAAAAGCCACTTTGTTCTGTTCCAAAACGTGCGCGACAGGTAGAAAAAATACAGGGTACTCATATGAGGCCAGGTGACCTACAAACACTTTCGAATCAGAAGATCGAAGGAGAGTTACTAAAAATAGTAGTTAATGTTACTAAAGTACCAATGAGCCTAACGGAATAAAAGTTGACCAATTAAAAATCAGCGCAGATTACTCGTTGATGGTTCTGATAATTTCGGCTCATTCTGAATGGGTAAAATCGTTTTTCACTTACGAAAGGGGCGGGCCAGGACAGAATAAATAGGGTTACCTACCATACAACTATCGTGACGACTCGCGTAGACCAAGATCATTGTTTGCCTTCAGTAGTTCCAGCACACAGCGAGTTAAATATCTTATACGGTGGTTGCCTTGTTTTGACCCTCTGAAGTTCGCGCGCACACCCAAGGTAGGTTGAACTAGGAACAGCAATGAACCTGCACGGGTTGATCATAATCAAGCCGATCAGACGATTCATTTCAGCTTATTGCACCTCGGAAAAGCAAAATACCCCTAATAACGGTCATGCGCAGTGGATCAGCATACATGGCCGAACGAGACGATGAACATCGAATGTTGACGCAAGCATGCCTTCGCATGCCCACTGACTCAACTCAGAGTAAACCATTTTAAATTGAACTCCTCCTTCAAGAAATTAACCAGTTAATATCGTTGAGCCGACCGTTCACTAATAGAAAAACTCGTAAATTCTCCACCGGCTTCTTCTAGTAAATTATGAAGGATCAGTAGAAGCGGAACCAAGTCTCACATCTCTTCCAATTTAATATGTCTCGATATCAGTTTCGCGCGTCTCGATGTCAATTTAAGATGTTCAATGGTGGTTTTTCTTGGTTTCTCCGGAGAACGGGGTTGATCGGCTAATATGTCCATGGGTATGCTGACAGACAAGGATTGGTTAGGCCATACGGAGTGAGGGGACACGGATCAGTCGAGTGCAGAAAGTAAACGAAGCTTAGTCATCTGTATCCATTTTCCAGACTCACTGGCTTACAGACTACACGTTCGAGTTGAACACAAAGCGTGTGGGTGTGCTCGTATTAAGCAGAACGCACACGAACGCCTCTGGCAGTTAGTACAGGAGCAATCCATGTAGAATGGCATAAACTTCAGTCATCAGCGTCGTCGTCCGAGCGACTGAATAGATAGGGCAAGCACCGTCTCAGGTGCTATAGAGGTAGCCATGGAGTGGCAGTAATGACAGCTGAAGGCAGAGCTGAAACATCCAGAAGGGTATCACAAACCGTACCATTCACTCGAGCACCCATAATCACTCAGTGAAATGGATATATAGAGTCTCGGCCAATATATGGAGCGTTAACTCTTATTATCTGTCTTATTATCGAGGTTAGTTGATGAGTCAGCACAATCTCACAGAAGACACGTCGCACCTTTATGTTAGTTAGTTTCAATCAGTGCACAAATTCCAGTTCTTGGTAATTCTCTGATTACTAACCCTGACAACATCACTGACATACGCAGTTGATGAAATCAAATTGAAAGTTGACTGTTTCAAATAATAAAAAACGCAGTTGATAGGTACACATAAGACTGTATAGGTTAGCCTGTATTAATCGTGGTTGAGTTTGAGAAAGACGTGCATAAAGTTCATAGGAAGACGTCCAGGGAATAGTAGCTGATGCAAAGGGTGAGGAATCGGTTCCTTACGAGAAATTCCGTAAATAAAAAGGGTTGATAAACTACCCGTAAGCGCGTCAACAAGGGGAGATCGGACAGAAAGGTTGCTCCTATTCTTAACGAAAACCCCCAGGTTTCAATATGCAGCTAGAGACAAGTTCACGTTTGGTTCAGCGGGTGCTTGAATGCCCTAGATTTCACGCATACAAGTTTCATCAAGGACATGTGCTTTGTGAAATTGAATGGGGGAACCGATGAAAGTAGTGTGTGTGAACCGTTTTTATCAACTTTGTCCATTAATCTAGAATTGGCTAAAGATAACAGCGTTCTGGCTTTCTTGATGAGCTCAAAATAAACTTCGGACAATGAGAGAGAAGCACAACACTTTCAGCCTCAATGTTCTGTCATGGTTTAGAATGCAAAATATTACAAGTTTGAGATCATGCGTTTCCGAAGTTACGGAGTAGAAAATATGTCACTTGTGGTATTGAACTAAACTGTCACAGTTTGAAGCATAGAGAATGCTGGTTAATAAGAAACCAGTCGCGGAGTTTTGCTGTCTAAGACAATCAAAGGTGGTCATTTTTTTCACTTTTACATAAAACACATTAATTGAGATCGCGATTTTCATTTCAATGAGGGCGGAGCAGGATTTGTAGGCCTCCGAGTGAACAGTTCACTCTGTGTATGCGCCTAGATGTGACCTTCCACTGCACTAGTTCACACCGGGTGAGAGCTAACGACACTGGATCTACAAAAAAACCATTCTAATTTGAAGGATAACCCAATCCAGGTGGGGGTATTATTACATACAGGAGGCAATCAGTTATCGAGCTCGGGGCGTTGACATTGTCAACGTCAAATCGTCTGATTGAATCAGATTACTTCACGCATGGTCGACAGCCACAGATCAAGTGCTACCTATCACAACCCTTGCGAAACAGTAAACCTGCACACGTGCCAAGCAGGAAAGTGGGAATGTATTGCAGTATGCCATTTTTAAGTTGCTTTATATAAGGCCCGTGAAACGCAGATGATCACCTAGGATAGGATTGGTGTAAATGAAATATGAAAAAATTTTGAAAAGTGAGATATTCAATGGATGTGACATACATGGAGAGTGAGCGTATTCGGAATGCTGTCAATTCATTCATGGGTCAGAAGCTCAAAATAGTTGAGGTCTTTATAGAAAACTGAGTCCAGAGATTAATCCATTGTTTAGTCGTGTTTAACAGATCACTTTCGCGATATTTGAAGCTGAGTTTGCTTGTTGTAGCCATTCTGATCTAAACATCCCTCGGTTGGAGCCTCGTTTCTAAAACACCCGTTTGTGATCGATCGTATCATTTGACTTCAGCATGACTACTGACCGTTCAACTTGATTCGAATGTCATTCTCTAGGCCGTATGTGAGCAGAACACTTCCATTTCAACGACGTTTGTGAATGTCACCAAGAGCATGAGTAGTACTCAGATAAACTGATAAATAAATGTATGATTTCCATCGCCACTACCATTGGTCAATACCTTTGGGCGAATTAACAGTGACTTACACTAGTACGTCAGTTAGAAAGCTGGTCAGAAAACCTGACTAGCTTGCAAAACCAGTACTCATCTTGCAACCGAAATGTTAACTGTTTCCGGGTAATTCTTACAGAATCACAATCTATCTATAAGAGTTTGCTTCCAGCGACGTCCTTAGGGCACCTTTGTTGACTGGTCGCCGATGAAAGGATTTCGTCCTGAGAACATAATGGGCAGTCGCCAATTCCCTTCTCCTTTCTTGCTATACAAGCAGCGCATTCAATAGCAATGCTGGGTCACAAAGTTGCGTTTATAGGAGTATTGTGTGATATTGAATCGGGCCTCCAAGCAGCAGCATTTCAAATCAGTGTTTTTTTCAAATTAGCCCTGTGAGGTGCATTCCATGCTCCTGAGTCACGCGCGCATTGCCGTAGGTATGAATATCCGAATGACGCATCATTTGAGTAGCCGCCTATAGCTGCACATCCGAACTGAGTTAGCGGGCCAACAGTATCCCTCGCGGGTACAAATCATGACAATATATAAGCGATGTAATGTTACGTTCACTAAATCCATCAAGATTGTAAATGTTGAACACATAGGAGAAAGCAGTTTTACATCGACGACGGGTAAACCGTTCTATTAAGGTGATCTTTTAACATCCCTACAACACAACATGGTCCAAGTCATCGCAGTCGAAATGAATTATTTTCCAAAAGTGGATTACATAGTCGACTATAACTAACACCTCTCATAAACGTTTAATTCAGTGTCCACTCTCCATCAAAATAGCTATCTACATCGGGGCATCTGAGAGACGCCAGTTTCATTGAGATTGACCAAAGATGGAAAAGCAAATTACCAACGTATAGTCGGCAGTGCAATGGCACACATTGTGAAAAGTGTTCAACTACAAAATAGTGCTTGCAGCTCAACGTGTAAAACCGTGGTAATCGGTGACGCCCAACACAAGTACGGTCCTTCAATACATCCGCCTCTTCTGTTTAAAGCAAGCCAACGGTACCTTTTGATGTATCTGTCAAAAGAAACGCCTTACTCACAATACCGGGCCGAAGAACACTTGCGGATCGATTTGTAGTCTGAAATTATGAAACAGTATTTACCGATATACTACAAGCACAAAGCTTCTGTTACAAGACGAAGGTAATCAATAGACTGAAGCGTTGACAGTGGGGAGTCCTTTATGCATCTTGTGTTTAACAGAGTTAGACGATTCAGAAGGGTAGAACAGAATAACTATATCTACATCCTCCATAACAGATTCATGTTTCCAGCTTGCAGAAGAACCACTGACCATGTGCACTCAATTTTGCGTCAGTCACATCCGATTACTAGATCCTCACTTCATTTTGATACTGATCAAACTGTAGCCATCTTAAGGTATCGACGGTGGCATGGCACACTAGAAATATTCTACTGTAAAAGAACTGCTTGGTTAAGCATTAACAGATAGCCTCTAGTTCATAACAGACGTGTTATTCCGTGTAATCTTGTTCGTCCTGAAAAAAACCCAACCCATTGGCCGAACGATAGACAGGACTGGAAATATATAATTTGGCCAACTCAGACCTGACTTGTGAAGAACATGAACGGCTATGGCAACCTGTCAAACCATTACGCCTGTACTAGTTGAATTTGTATTCACCCATTATGAATGGTTCAAGTTGTTGCTGTTATGGTTACGTATTTATCCGCTTACATTGAGTACGTGTTTGTTGTTAAATACTGTTCCATTGAGCTCGACTTGTTTGCCTTCATAGAAGGACGATTTTTGATGGAGTAGAATGCGGGAGGCGACTTGCTGAATCACGGTTTTACCACAAGAAGTTAGACGGAAGGATACCTGTGTAGAGACTCAAGGATGTTTGTGTCAGCGATCGTATTGGCTTCTGCAAATGTAAGGTGATGATGATTCATCGTCTACACGAACAGCTGCCTGGTCAACTGGTTTTTCTTATTCAACCCCTGGGTTGATCTATGAGAACTTGCTGGAAGAACATCCACCATTACTGTTATCTGTCCAGGATAATCAGCTATATCATGGTGATTACCCTGTGATCTATCGGTGAAGCCATGTACAAAAGTTTACTTTGCTTCACAAACAAAACGATCCTTTTCTAAGTGCATTCACACTGAATGTGTTTTCGATGGGTACCGTTACGTACAATGCTGGGGACGTTGTGTACATATAGACGTAATGGCGATAGACACTGCAGAATCTTGTGAGAATCTATTGGTTGATGAAGAAACGTGAAGTAGCCAATGCAGTCTAGACGAACGATATCAAAGACAAATACAATCGCTTAAGAATGCGTCGATTCGAGAGCACATTTCATGTCATTTTTGTGTTGTATTGCTCTTATGAGGGTGGACAATCACCGCATACTACTCGCGAGTGATCAGGCGGTGGCACTTATTTAAGTGTCGAAGTAACATAGGAATGCACTCCGACACAAAATGGTGTTTTCCGTGCATGAACTGGCAACGGTGGTCTCCCGGGAATATTGTTGTATGCAAATGAGTGTTCGTGTGTGAGGTGGTGTTGCAACATATTTTCTGTGTCATTTCCAAGAATGAACAGTCCTTGTGCTACCCGCCTTCTTGATACACCACGGTTTGTGCCGTGCGGAGAATTGAGAATGAGGGCGCCATGACCACAACCGTTCGAGAATGAAGAAGTCTGCAGCCTAGTCGAAGACTTCTAGGACGTGAGAGAAGTGATCGGAATCAAGATCGACCGGGTGAGGCTGAAGGCTCTGCAGATGTTGCTCAAGGGCAGGACTTAGGCGTTGCTGGAGGCGGCGCAAAAAGGCCACGCAACGCTGGAGTAGACTGCTGCGAAGGAGACGTTGATCGCCGGGTCCAGGAACCATGCCGATCACTTGGGGGCAACGCACCGGTTCAAGAGCTTTTGGCATAACCCGATATTACGTCCTTAATTGCACCGATTGAACCAAGGTCAAGAAAGATCGTTCAGCCGTAAGCGGTGTTAATTCGAACAGTCGGTGAATCTACTCCCACACTCAGTTGCCTAACTGCATATGAACTCCGAATCGGTGATCATGTAAGCAAACTACTTTCGTCGTCTCACCCAACGCAACCCAGATTACACTTAGAACAGATATTTTAGCCATGCAAAAGCTCTGATTGTCTTGAAATACGATAAACCCGTAACAAGGTTTGGTGTGATTGCACGAATGGGAAAGCGCAAACCACAGATTAGGCAAACTGAAGTGAATGTGCCCAGGTCGATTCCAACCTAAATGAAGTAACACGCACATTCCAAGAACCATCCACAACAGATCAACATACATATGGCTATTGTAACTGGATTGAACATGAGATCCACATCGAGCCAAGACGATTTCGACCATTAGATCCCAAAGGAATTCCAGCACATTTGCAAGAGGAAATTTAATGTCAAATGAAAGGCATACTGAAAGAAAAAGTCTTCGAGGAGTTTCAGAGCCCATTCAGTTTTTCGTCTTGTTGGCAATGAAGCTCAATGGGAAATTTCAATTTTGTGTTGACTTCAGACGGCTCAACGAGAGCACAGTTAATAAATTCGTGGCCGTCCAAGTGGTGGCAGAAATTGTTGATAAGCTACAGAACGCCAGGATATTCACAGAGTTTGATCCGCGGTCTGGATATTGGCAGGTTCTAACCAAACAGTCGGGCAGAGAGAAAACAGCTTTCACCGTGGAAGTAAAACAATATCGAGTCGAGCATATATCGTTTGAACTGTCAAGTGCCTCTTTTATGTTCAGACAAGTGATGATGAGGGCGCTGGCTGGACTACATAATACTGCTTTTTTTGCAGACGACATTGTCTTCTTTAACACCAACGACGCAGAACGTTCAATGCTTGTTTCAGCCGTGTTGCAGAAGATCAGCTGGCCTACCAAGCAGTAATCTCAAATAATCAAACAGTGGTATTATTCGGTCGCAAGATTGGTCAGGACGAAATCCAACCACCGCCCGAAAAACGGATGACGATCGAAGATACTCTAGTGCCAAGAACAAAGAGGACAGTTTTTTGGTCGCATTAGTTCCTACAGCCTATTCCTCAAAGGCATCAATAAACTCGTAAACCCATCATACGAAATTCCGAAGAAATGCCGTTTTCTCTAATCTGAAAGAGGTAATCAAGCTTTTGTCGAAGTCCAAAAACTGATGACGAGGGGACAGTTGACCATAAAATTGCCGGTAACCGGACAGAGCGTCATTACCTCAAATGGTAGGAATCGGAGCCATACTGTAGCAGGAAGGCGGTGTCGTTGAATATGTTAGTCGGCTACCAACTGCTACTGAATGAAACTATTCAACAACAGAAATAGAGTGCTTGCCGACAGTATGGGCATTTAAAAATGGAGGCCACGCTTGTTGTGTCAACGTTTCCATGTAGAGAGTGAACACAAACTCTTAGTGAATTAACTAAGCAAACTCCTGAGGAGCGCTCGCTTGTTGAGCCTTACGACAACAGTAGTACGAATTTGCAATTCCTCATGCGTCAGAAATGGTAACTATGTTCCTAATTAACTCTTCCGAGCGTGATACGAAGAGGAATTTCAAAAGGGCGTCGTTTGAGTTGATAGTATTGAACTGAAGAACGATATCAGAAGGTTACAAACAGCGAACAAAAAACAAAGACGGAGTCCCCTTCACGATTATTGCAACGAAAATCACAGTGTAACTATAAAGATGACTGAAAACTGGCGATTATTTGGTATGTCTGTTTTCACTGACCGACCACTCTTCTGGTTTGTTTGGACAACCTGTCTTCTGTCTTCTTTCCGTTTTGTTGATTCTTGATCCAGTAAGACCACTCGGGTTACCAACCGTTTCTCACATTCTCATTGGTTGCACGGCGTTAGTCGTGATCAGTCTCACCGATCTACGTATATTACTGTTCAACGATCCTGTAGCTGAATCACTAGCAGATGTAGCTGATTCTATCGGTTAACCTGAACTTGTGTCTCCTAAAACCCATCATCCGTTTCACTTAGCATTGCAGTCATCACTAACACAAAACCAAAGCGTCAATCCTGTAACAAAACACTGAAGGATGTGCTGCACAGCTAACCAATAGAGCCGGTACTCTGCCCTTGTTCTGAGTTTCTTTCAATCCGTCCAAACACAGGGTTTATACCGTGCCAACTTGCTACTCTGCAATTTTTGCAGGCTCCAGTCTTGGCACGGTGTACACTTATTAGTGAAACTTGTCTAAGTAAACCTTGATATTTTGAGTTTTTTCAAACTGTATGAAAGAACACGTGGTAGCTGAATCTCACATTATACTCCTCTGTTCAACTAGTGACCAAATGGACTAGTTGACCATTCTTCTGCCGTAGCACGGATCCGGTCTTGCCGGCTTGAAAGTTTGCTACTTAAAATAACAGTTTTTTCCCGCGGAAGGTTATAGTTAATTTTATATGAACAGGTGCATAGATTTGCAGATTGTTGATTACTTGCAGCTTTAAGGAGTCAGACTGAGAATGCATTTGTGTGTAAATATTTCGGATGGTCGTCTTAATTCTCCCTGAATCAGAATGACAGTCCGTTGGTCAGATACTGTAATGAGTAAATCACTTCGTTTCTGGGATACATTTCAATCGATTAATAATTTTAGTCCCGTGTTCCACTTTCTCTTTATGGAAATTCGGTCGACGGATAGTCATCATGGCAACACTTCGCATTTCGATAAACACTTCGAAGGTCCAGTTTCATAAGGAAGCACTAAACTCGAGACTTGTCCAAGTCAGCGTTTACCATTGATCGATATCCTTGTTCCGAAGTGAGAGTTACTCTTCCATCCTCGTGCCTGTTTGCCGAATGTGTTGATTCTGGGCTTCTTATACAAAGCTTGATCATTACGAATGCAGTTATTCGTGTAAAGAGATGTCATGGGATGATTCGTTATAAAACCCCACTCTTGAATAGACCAGTGATCAGAAGTTCGCATCGAGTTGATATAGCTAATTTAAGAACAACTATTTTGTGTGGTGGATTCTTTTCTCAAATGTTCGTCAGTCGCATGACGTGGTTGTGTGAACTAACCGCTACACAGTTCATACCGTTGGACAAATCAGCTGAAAGGAAACAAACCAAAAGTGTATTTATGAAAATTACAGTAGTTTTACCGTTACGGTGAGCAGTAAGATCTCCAAAACATTTAGATATCAAAAATTTCAACCATGCTCAAGTTATCTGCTTCCTGATCAAACAACTGTTCACTCGCATTCATTAGAAATCATGCGAAAGAGTAAAAGAAAATAACTGATAAACACCAGATCAAACAACGATGTTTCCTTCAACCTGCTACAAAAATGAGACAATCCGCTGCAGTGAACAATCAAGTAGCCCAAAGCAACAACCAAACAGGCTGCACAATTGGTTGCAATGACTGAGACAATAAAACAAACAAGGGCATGCACATAAGCCAGGCTGACTGGATGTTTGAACCAAGAATAAATGAATCTACTTCAAAATGTATGTCTGATTTGAACACAAGAAATAATAGATGTTCTTGTAAGACCATCTCGTTGACTAGCATGTATTTAAAAAAGACTGGCCACTGCGTGGATTAGAACTTTTCGTTTGCTAAAATCAGACGACTGCATTGACCCTCTTATTAAATATATAGGAGACCTGATTATTAATAATCACCTTTCTCGATTTACTGCCTCAAACCTGTTCACCAAATCATTAAATCATTCAGCCACACAACTCTGTATGCACGTAAAATCTGTGGTGTACTTCGTTATGTGATACGGTTTATTAAGTTTTTCTACAATCAGGATTTCGCAACTGAACTTATGAAACCATTTAAACTGCGGATCAATCGAAACAAGGTTGTTCGTAGAACAAGATATAGAACTGCCTGTGTGTCAATTAGATATGGCGTGAAGTAATTTTCAATTAGGCCTGGGAGCCAAGTTGAACTTCTTTCTTCACGTTGATCCCATAAATAGTCAACTGAATTCAAAAGTTCACTAATGTATACGCATTACTTAATCGATGCCTGTTGTCACATCTAACACAGGAACCAGTCAACGATCCACCGCTCGAAGTGATCCGTTCTCCACTCTATATATGCACAAACACCAATGGGAAGAACGTATTGGATCTGATCGTGTTGATCAAATCGTGCTCAACTTGCTTTGATAATCGCGCCAACGCACGAAATACTTATATGCAACAGAAACTCTGGCGTAACTTCCGCGTTCAGTTCGCATTTGTCACCGGAATACCAACTGAGGCACGACGTGAAAAATATGATTTTGACGGAGTTTGGATTCGACCATATAACGGAGAAGGTCAGACGAACGAGACAACACTAGAAGCGACACGAAAGCTGCTGCATGAATCAGCCGTCCATCACGATTTATTAATAGGAAATTTCAATGATACCTACTACAATTTAACCTTGAAGTTGATGCTGACGTTCCGCTGGACAGCTGCATTCTGCAAACATCAAGCATCTGTCTATCTGTTCTTGGACGATGATTATTCTCTTGTCCCCAGCTCAGTGATTCGTCTGATACGGAAAATACCGTTCACAGTGAGACCTTATTTGAATGGCGGGACCGCAGCGCCAGATCGGATTGTGCGCCATCCATCGGAGTCCTCTTCTTGGGGAGACCGATGGTCAGTGTCAGCGAACGAACTTCCTTGGACTCGGTATCCGAGCTACTCATCAGGCGCAGCTTATATACTCGGTTCCGAATTGGTCATCGATGCGGCGATCGCCATGGCATTCACGCGCTATTACCGACTAGATGACGCTTACTTAGGGTTTGTGTGGAACAAACTAGAAAGCAGTGTATACACTATACGGCAAATGAGGCACACGATAGACAATCTTACCGATCCGAACGAAGTGATTACCGCACCCGGGATATATGTGAACAAGGTTATGGACTGGGATACAGGAGTAATGAATATGTCCAGATTATGAAATAACAATTTAGCGAAATCTGTCATTGGGAGATGAATTATTTACCATTCCCAATATGTGATTATTAACCCACTCACATCACTGCTTATCCTGTCTATAAAAATTTCGATTGCGCCGTAGCCGAATAAGATGCCTAGGTCTATCAACTGACTTGTTTGTGCGCCTGGTTTATACAAACTCCTTGAGTACGTCTCGGTTCTACAACTAGAATCCCCTTCACACATTATATCAGTTCACAGTATTCGGCTTTTCCTGTCACAAGTTCTTTGATACAGACTGTTCAGATAAATTGTACAGATTCCTGTTTGCGATCATTCGTTTAGTTGAAAATGTTTTCATAATGACCAGCGTCTGTTTAGATCGCATGAAATGTAACGTCGGCCAACTAGTGCTGTGATTTTACTAGTGGATTTCTATTGCATACAAACGGCCAACAGTTGTTAACCAACCGGTGAAATGGAATAACGTTGTACACTCTATTTTACAGCATTTAATTTGACGCAAATTGTACATTCCAACAAAAACATAATTCCGTCCACTAAAAAAAATTTATAAAATGGATTAGAGCAAGTTTGCTTTATCTTCGTGTTGCTACAAGCTTTACACAATTTGTTGTAGAACGTATGTTAAGACAGAATTTAAATCCTTGTTGTTGGTCCCTGTGAACACGTCTCGGATGAATAGCTAGTGCATCACCTGTTAGCTTGACGTGATCCACCACAACAACCGATCAAGCGTACACGCAACTATTGTCAAATATTCCAAGTTACTCCTCGATAACCAGCATGTGAACGGTGTGAACCAGATTGTTATACCTTTACACAAACAATGTGTTATCGACTTCTGAGTGCGTGCTACATTTGTGCTACAACCTCAATAAGATTGTTGACTAATAATGTAGCAAAACATCTCTTAATCACATAGCCATCAACTGACGTTCGTAAAACGGTGAGTTTCTTTTTTCTGTTAATATTACCCAACCAAAATAACGCCACCTATGCACTAATACACCTGAAAGTACAGCGTTAGTAGTCGTGGTGGTCTGCAAGTTTTACCCACAAACATGTTTGTCGTCGTTCTAATCGACAAATCCCGGTAAGAAAGAATGCCCAATACAGTGTTTAATTTTTATGCGGGTCAGCTGGAAAGCTCATCCAAATACAAAATCTGCCATCAGCCGTGATGTTGTGCAACGTACAGCGACTATTACAACCCTAAGTTATGTGGGGTTTTGGGCGGAGTTCATTTCGTTGCATTTTCATACGGAACCATTGACTGAGGGTTTACTTACCAAATGGTAACCTCCTCTCCCCTTAGTAGACCCACCGAGGTACAGATTGAAACGAAATATTGATAAACATGCGTTTTTTGTTCTCAGTTGTCCTCCCACAACTATTCTGGCCTCGTAGCTCAGCCGGTAGACCGCTTGCCGCGTTGAGGCATGGTGTTTCTGTCGCTCGTTCGAATCTAGCTGAAGCCCTGATTTTCACAATTAGGTCTCATCTAAATCTCACATCATCCATAAACTCTCGTGTGAGTGCCGGGCCATTTACGTAGGCAGAACGGAGAGGCAGTTACGTAATCGGTTCGCAAAACGGTCATGGATACCACAATACCGGGCTCAAGTCAGAATGTAACAAGTCACAAGGAGCCAGCGTCATCGATCACCCGACACCTGTTGACTTATCGACCCCAAGTGAACCTGGAGAAGGTGTTTCGGATAGGTTACGAAACAGAAAGTCGAAGGCTTCTCTGGTTCGCGGAGGCGGTAGCAATTAGCAAATTGAAGCCATTCCTCTGCGGACAGAAAGACCTGTTCGTCAGTACAAGATTGCCGTGAAAACTGATGTGAATGGATGTGTGTGAGTGTGCGTGTGTTTGTGTGGTTGCTGATTTTGTAGTTTAGCTTCACAATGCACGTTAAACTTTGCTATCTAAACCCACAGAATGTAGTATATACCTGATGAGATGCAGCGAAACATTCTTGAGAGATAGACTGTGCAAAAAACTGTTTCTGACTTCGCTTTTCAAATTTGTGAAGGGAAAAGTTTGCTTGGCAGTCAGTAGCAGTTAGCGTCAGCATTCCGTTTGCTGAAATGTGACATTCAAATTCTTGTGTTTAAAATGCGCAGTCAAACATTAGTATAACCGTGAAAGTTTGATTTTTAATGTCCCAGGACCATAAACAATAAAAATGTTACCAGCGGCCTTTATTAGTAATACTGAGTAGAAGTCGGTATAATATACATGCAGGAATGCTTGCAAAAGATGACAAAACAGTTTACATTCACATGACGAAAAACCACCCAGAACCGATGGAAGAAAATCTACATTTTAGTGATAGTTGTGTAGAAAAAATGCATGAGATACTCATTGTTCTATCATTGAATCGGATTCCGAGAATGAAAAATACAGTTTTCAAATTAATTTCACAGAGCTGGTAAAATCGGAACACCATCCTATCCGTCCTTCAACATGGCCTCGAATTCTGAAAGTGGACAGATGAACAAAACATGATAATATGCACAAATGAAGTAGAAATTTGTTACGTGGCTAGATACAACTTCGGATGAAGTCCACAATCAGTTTTGGTTAGAACAAAATAACTGATGAGAAGTTGTATAACTCGCTTGATACAAACTGAGCACTACTCGTATACAACTCAAGCGGAATTTCTGGTCAACATCTTTCCCACAAAAGTCCCACAAGTTCTCCCATCTTAAGAGAGCCTCCTCATAAAATTCACTTGTTCATTTTGCCTACTATCTGCTATCAAAATAGGCTGACACGGCACCAGAACACATGCATACTGTGAATCGGTTGCTGATTGAAAACAAAACATACGATAAGCAGTGCGTTTGTGTGCTTTCGTCTCAATGTACACATAAACACACCTACACATGTCCAACAAACTTACCTGGAGATACAATTGCAAGAATTCTGGCATTCTGCAGATTCGCAAATAGTAATCGAAACAGGATGTCCAGTTGCAGCAAGTGTTGAACCAGATTAGCTCTGAAACCACAGCAAAAAGCTCAGAGATTTTATATTTGTAATCACTTATGCACCCAACACATTGCGTCATATGGAATCTACCACTGCTTATCAGTAATACGGTTTCACTGTTCATCGATGACCTCGGTAGATTCCAGAATGATCTGGGCAGTCATTATATTGGGTCATTTTGTAGATCTCATATGACACAACGGATTGGGTGCCGAACTGAGTCCAAATGTGAAATTGCTGAGCTCCCGGCGCTGCTCCGTCACTCAAGCGGTAGAGCGCCTGCCGTGACTGGATATGCTGTTTCTGTGTCCGGTTCAAATCCAAATGAAGCCCAACGTTTTTGCAACTGTCTCCTCTGAAATTGTCAAATACTCCACACTAATTAATTCAGCAGTTCATATAATTCTTATCAGTGTGGAAGCATCATTCTAATTCACATGAGACGGATATGTCATCAGATAAGACGGCGATTAGTAAATATGCATTGAAACTCTCAGATTCATTTCACTCGATCAATAAGTTTAACAGAGAGGAAACAAAAATCGTTGATTAACAGGACGGAAAGTTTTAGTGATGCAACTGCACGTCATCACGGTCGATTGATGAATTGATGCACGTAATCAGTTGTCGGAACAGTAAATCATCACCGCGGTATTGTAAGCTAATTAACATAGATATCGCAATAGGTATTTTGAAGAATTCTTTATCGTTTCAAATATGTCCATTACGATAAGGAGAATAAAGACATATAGGCGAACATATGTTTTCGATAATTCCTCTTCAGGCCGATACAATTATATAAGAGGTTGATAGAGCTAGACCGAGATATCGATCAGGCTTATGACAAAGAAACTAGGTCACTGGTCAGGCAATTGGTGGTGGCTTAATTGGTCGGTCACGTCACGCTTGTCCACTGGTTTGACCGCGCAGGTTGGCCATCGATCTGGTGGATTTGTGGCCATGGTAGGTGCAGCGCCTGAACAAACCGTTTTTGATGACATAATACCGGGTCAGGCAGCCTGATTACAATAACCTCGGCAGTACAAAGTGTTTGGATAGGTTGCCTGACACGCGATATATCACTGTGAAGGCTTGATCAGTTTTCACCTGGGGTCCGCTTTCAACCAGGTGAGCGAGGATAGCACTGTTGATCGATCGTGATTCTCCGTACCCCAGCCATCGTGGATGGTGTTCTCGGATTCGTTTAGAAAGTTGTTTTAACGTTCGACCAATATAACCTGCTCCACAGGAACAGGTGAATGAACAGATACACATAAATGAGGTCTGAACCGTCAGTCTATCTTTGTTATAAAACCTGAGAATTGGGGATGTGGAAAATTGAATACGGAGTTCAGCTGTAGCATAGGTCCTGCTAATTGTCTGGTTGAGCCTATTTGTCAGCCATTCTGCGGCACTGTCACCTATAAACGACACTCGAATAAACACAGACTTCTTTCTTACATCAAGTTCTTCAGACATAGGTGATATTCTGATCATATTTCTGGCGATAAATCGTTCCGGGTAACTGTTGTACTGAAGGATGTTCTTTACGAATTCGAGTTCACTTTCTAACGTATCCGCTCAACAAATTGTGTATGCTCTATCAGTCCGGCAGCGCAATAGATTGCTCTTCTGTTTTAGTGGTAGAAAACTGTGAAAGTTTGTGTACTGACTTGTCCACGTATTCTTGCGATGAATTCTACGTTGAATAGTTCCGTTTATTCGTCGATGTAAGCGAACAACTAGGAAAGATATCTGGTTTCCAATCTCCTCCTCAAATGTAAACTTAACTGACTGGTGGGCGCGATTGAATATATCGAGTATTGTGTGCATATTGGTATCCGAGCTGGCTACAATAAATATGTCGTCTACGTATCGGTGGTATTGACTAAATTGGCTGATGGTGGATTGGAGCGTAGTGCGTTCAAAGTTTTCTCTTGAACATATCGGCCAGGAGAGGTCCGAGCGGGGATCCCATTGCTACACCATCTCTCTGCCGATACAGCACACCGTTGAACAGCAGTTGTGCATCATATGTGCAACGGATCAAAAGCTCTTTCACTTGCAGTGGTGGTAAACCAATGTCGATTCCGGTCTCAGACGCGTAGTCACAGATGAAATTGACGGTTTCTAGCAGCGGTACGTTTGTGAATAACGACACTTCGTCCAACGAGCATGATTTCCGTGAATTCATGTTAACGTTCTGTATGCATTCGACAAACTCAAACGTATCACGTAGACTGAGCGGAGCAATCGCTTTTCGGACGGGTCCAAGCAGTTTCACTAGCCACTTCGCCGTTGAGTGGTAAGGCGAATTCATCATATCAAGTATGGGACGAACCGTCTTATGTATCCCATTAAACCGGCCGTCTGGTAAAATCTGACTTCGAATAAGAGATGCGGAGTGGGGTCCGTCATATCAAATTCTTTTCATTGCATAAACTGTTGCCAAGCTTCAGAAGTTATACGCTGTTCCGCAGACAACAAACACACTTACTCGTAGAATAAACTTTGGCAAAGTGAACCCAGGTTGTTTTACTTTGTTTATTTGTCTGCTAAACTGCAGAATGCGAACGCGATTGTCTCATGGAGAATGAGAGAAATGGACAACCGTGTTACTGTTGATTAACCAGAGAGCAATTAGGATCATGCAATCTGTTCGTTAATCAGACTAGCGGCGTTTTCTGTAGTAAACAAGTTAATGATCATAAACTAGAATGTGTAGACTGAGGGACGGGCATAACGAACGCACACGCGATCAAGATTTCGGAGCACCGAATATGCGTGACGCAATACAAGGACGGGTGTTAGGTTGGACTGATTAAGATGTTGACCACTGCGCCATTGACCTCACACTAGGCTCGACCGAACATTCAACCCCTTACGCTTGTGAGTAACCATCAGATTGCCCGATCGCCTCGAGGGTCGACTCAGTTCTAGTATCGGCAATGACAAGGATATGCACTACTGACGAGTTCTATTCGGTGCGAAACTCGAGTCTAGTGCTTCTGTTGTTCGAAAGGAGCCGACTTGAAATGCGACAGCTGCGATCAATTGTGAGTGATGCTCAATCCATTTGAAAAACAAAATCCCCTACTACTCACCAGTGAGTAAGATGTGTCTGCTTCTGGCCAACTAGTGGTTACAATATGGTCGGATGGCTTCATGCTTGTCCCGGTTATATTAACTGGTTTATTCGGCGTGAACAAAACCGCTTCATCGACAATGAATAAGGTGATCAGATAGTGCTTCCGGACAAACATTCTCACCTGTCGTCTGTTTTGGTGGCGGAGGTCTTGAAAGAAGCACCAAAATGATAAACTCTGGACTGTTCACTCCGGTTCATCCATCATCGTTTTAAAATGTAAAATTTTTAATGTTCTAATTCCGCTGCTCACCAATCTATTTTGGCCCAAACTGGATGATTGTTGATTAGGTGATCTCAGACCTCAGGATAAATGTGCTTTAAGTCACTAAGCTCGAATGTCAACGGCACCTTATATTTTATGGATGAACGTGCCGATTCGTTTGATTTACGTAAACCAGTCGATGAAACATTGCAACACATAATTTCCGAAGAATTCTGACTCCAGTCCACTCTTCCTCTTGAGCGACACCCATAGTGATTCCACTGAAACTCCGTAGTAAAAATTCAAGAAATTTTGGCAATTGTAGAATTGCTCTTAATCGATTTTCATTACAACGAAAATATTTGTTACATATGAGTTAGAGGATATTCAGTCTGATTTATATGGCTTCCAGTTTTCACCTAAACTTTGACTGAAATAACCTAAATACGAGTTCCACTCGATGATGAGATTGTTAAGCCAACTACAATCAACACTTGGCTCGAAATAATCCGTTATCAGATTCTGTCCTTAGGACGTAGTGCTTCTCCCACTGGTTTGCGATATGTTATAAATCTAATTTCTGTCACTTTAGAGGGAATCAGTTTATCACGATGATCTAATTCTATATGTTCCAAATAAAACGGTCCATGGCAATCGATTACATATTTTACTTGAACGACTTCTCATCTACAGTGTTGCTATATACTCCTCAAAGCATAACAAATCACCCTCCAAATTGTTTTGTCATAGTTATCTGGTTGAGGAAAATGGGCCTCGTCCAGATCCCAATCGATTGGATCATTCATGTAAAGCTCGTTCCCCTAAAAGTTACGATCAAATTTTATCTTCAATGAGTTCGTCAAAAAGTGCTATTTTTTATCTATCTTAAGTTTAGCCGATAAGGCAAGCGTGCTTTTTGAATTGACAGACCAAACATATTTTGGGGGAACTGCAATGCATGGACAACCTGTTGGAAACGTTTGAAGTTTCTCGTTCATCAACACTAGTTTGCGTCCATTTATTCGAAACTTAAAGTCAAGTGTGATTACTGGTGTCACCTCTACTGAACATGGTGATCATCCTGTGTTATGCAGTTTTAGACCATTCAATGCTGCAAAACGCCCAAATCCAAAGGGAATCAGGAACATTCTGGATTAACACAAGATTTCACAACCGCCTAGTCGGTGCTCACTTCAATACTTTTGATATAATGAATTGAAGTTTGTTTATAACCTTCGTCGTTCTGTTACCAAAACATCTATAGCAATGGTTCAGTGATGGAGTATTACACTTACTGCATATTCTTGCAACATCCTAGTGCAAAATATACTCTGTATACCAACTACCTATATCAATACGCCGAGCATGAGAACGGTAAGGGTTCTGATTACTTGTTAATTCAGCCATTCCCAAAAGTTTGACTTACGAATCTAAAGGATATTATCACTCGACTCTGTCATCTGTCAGTCATCATTGGAAGACGGTAGTGAAACGCACTTTTCGTAAACTCTACAAGCAACCAAAAGGAACTTCAGTCACTCCGGATCGAATACTGAATTATTGTTCCTCCAGCAATACAAGTTGCTGTCTCGGAAACTGTTCACTTTGCCAACCTTGCCATTAGTGCATTTAGCTCGTTTGACTGTCTAGTGGCTACAGTCCATCCAGGGTATAGTGCGAGTTACCAAACCGGGCTCACCGACTACCCTCTGAACCCTCCAAATGGAATTCGTGATATGTATTTTATGAAGTATGACAACGTGTATTCCATTTCAACACAAATATTATACCCAGGTTGCTACTGAGAATCACTGCAATATCTCATCTACCGCAACTGTTACTGTTGTGACTCCACGTAAGTTGACTCATGTTTAGTCACCGAAGGTTGGCTGTGATAATCATTTCACAGGAGGGGAGATTAATGATTGGTTGAAAAACGTAAACCATTCTCGTTTATGAAATGTGCCACGTCAGTTGCAATTCGTCAGAACCGGTGAAAAATTTGGGTATGTTCTAAAAAGTGCAGTTAAATTCACAATTCCTTCTATTTATGTGGAGCTTGATAGTGCCATCAATAATACCGTAATACAATACAGGAGTGTCCAGAATGCCACAGAACTGGAAAGTTCAACGACGATTTTCATAGACGTGATCTGGTAATCCATGCGGTTATTCTGGACCCAGTTGAGTGTATCTTTCGCCGAACTATCGGACTTCAGCTATCAAGAGGACGTGCTGAATATCATTGATGCCGGCATGTGTTCCATACTTGATTTGTCAGACTGTTCACTGCAGTTCAAACACGATGATTACGTCGTACACAACTGGAAGGTTATGTAATTCCAATACATTCTCTTTTGAGCCTACTCCACATTCGGCTACCAATCACAAAGCGTTCACCAAAGGTGATAATTCGAAATTGAGGAGATAAGACAGGTCAACGATAATAACTCACATATGCCATGATCGACCCAGACTAGCATTATTAAGTAATTCCTTGCTTAAGCCACAACGAGTTAAAAACCAAAAGAGTGATCCGTTTCGCAACGTTCCGACCCTCTCGGAGAGCCTTCATCAAACGATTTAAATCAACTGGCACATGTTTGTGTGTTTCACTTGCGATGGGTAGACAGGCTACCAGTAGGATGTAAAAGTTCACGGTTCACCAGAGGTCACCATATGAAGATCCCCAGGTGCAAATAAGCATAGAGAGTTAATGTGTGCTTGTGTGTGTGTGTGTGTGTGTGTAGGTCTGGATCCTGACCTTTTCTGCTACCTTGGAGTGGTGGTCAGGCTTGTGTGCTTGTTTTGATCCGGTGGGCTGTGCTGACTGCGACCGCGGTCGTTCCTGGTTCAACCATGTCAGATTGGCCAAAGGGGAGCAGCCAGACAAAAAGATGCGTCCGTTGTGAAATGTTCGTTGTGTATGGTGTCAGTATGTACTGTTTCGGTTGGGTTTGCTTGTGCAGTATTATCTCTATGTGAATGCACCAAATTTCTTGGGTTGTGACTGTCGAGCCTGTTCTGGATGGTTTATGCTGCTGCGTATGTGTGCGTGTGTGTCACCCGCTGCCTTGCGGTACAGGCTTTTGAGCCAAAGGCTTTGGTTGAGGGCCCAATCGCTCTCCTGTCTAGGTCTGGGCGTCCTGACAGTAGCGTAAGCCCATAAAACCCATGACGATACAACATAAACCAAATACCATACTGCATCGGCCGTCGCACAAGATAAATCGGGTCGCCCTATCTGCTGCACATGGCAGGGTGGATAGGTGAAAATATGCTACTGCCAATCACTCACCCTCATACTGTTCCCTCAATATTAATCCCCGAGCAGATAATATTCACTCAAATTTCAGTAACCCGAATAGCAACCTGAAACAGGCTAGGGAACGCAAGACGCTATGTGTTGGAGCATGGAATGTGCGCACGCTGCTGGATCGATGCAGCTACAAAGGACGGCCAGAACGACGCACTGCACTGATCACGATGGAACTGCGTCGCTATTGGATCGATGTAGCAGCCTTGAGTGAGACAAGGCTTGTTGACCAAGGTAAATTACGGGAAGCAGGTGCCGGGTATACCTTCTACTGGATAGGTTACCCGACAGACGGTGTTCGGGAGCATGGTGTCTGTGTTTGCAGTCGCTGATCACATCAACGCTTTGATGATAGGCAAACCGCACGGCATCAGCCCTCGAATGCTGTCTATGCGCCTGCGACTCGATCGAGGTAAATGTGCTACATTTGTTAGTGGTTATGGTCCAACTATGTGTCACACTGATGATACTAAAGACCAGTTCTATGATCAACCGTCCGCCACAATCCGGTCGGTGCCGGTGACTGATCAACTGTTTGTCTTGGGTGACTTGAACGTTCGAGCCGGGCGCGACTCGGTAGCTTGGCCGGGAGTCCTCGGACCCTACGGCATTGGTTCAGTGAACGAGAACGGTGATCGTCTGCTCCACCTGTATGCTACTCACGAGCTGGCTATCACGAACACCGGGTTCCAGCTGAATGCGAGCGACATCACGACGTGGACCCATCCACGAAGCGGCCATCACCACTTGCTTGACTACGTGATTGTGCGACAGCGCGACATTCGTGAAGTGCGTACCACGCGAGTGATGCGCGGCGCTGAATGTAGCACCGATCATAGACTGGTCAGGACTAAATTATTTATCGATGTACGCAAGTCTGTTCATTGTAGATCTTCCGAACAACGACAGAAGCTGGATATCAAACGACTGGAGAACTGCGAGAAGAAGAATGCTTTTCAATGCACGACGTTCCTATATCCACTACCCTTGAAGGTATGTGGAAGTTCACCAAGGAACGGATCACGACAGCAGCCACCGAGACGATTGGTGTCAAACGCCAGAAACGTCCTGACTGGTTCGACGACAACAACGCGGTTATCGCCGAACTGGTACGAGAGAAGAATACCACGTTTGCTGCCTCCACACTGGACCCGGAAAATGAAGCGAAGAAGACGACGTTCCGAAGTATCCGCCGTCAACTGACCGAGCGTGTTCGCGGAATCAAGGACAACTGGTGGATGAAAGAGGGAGAGCAGATGCTTCGCAACGGGAAGGCTGCAGGTGAAGATGGATTGCCAGGCGAGATCCTGGAGAATGGCGGGCCGGCGATGGAACGTGCACTACTCCAGCTGGTTCACTCCATCTGGGAGCACGAGGTGATGCCACAGGATTTCAAGGATGATGTGATGGTACCTATGTTCAAAGGTAAGGGTAATAAACAATGCCCCGACAGCTATCGGAACATCAGTCTGCTGAGCTGCGCAGGCAAGTTGCTTGCCAGAATCTTTCTGAACCGGCTACATACAGATGTCTTAGAAGTCAATGTTCCTGAGAAGCAATGTGGATTCCGGGCGAATCGGAGTACGATCAACCTGGTGTTCGCTGCTCGACAGCTTCAAGAGAAATGCCGTGAACACAACCAGTCTCCATATGCTCTCTTTGTCGACTTCACCAAGGCGTTCGATCCCGTGAACCGCGGGGCGCTGTGGACGGTATTTGATAAGTTTGGATATCCATGTAAGGTCGTTAATTTGATTAGACTGTTGCATGTGGGTATGAGGGCGAAGGTGCAATCGTGTGGATCTACCTCTGATGATTTTGACATTGTCACCGGCGAGAAGCAGGGTTGTGTCCTGGCTCCATCCCTATTCAGTTTATATTTGACTGCCATGCTAACAGTTGCTTTACAGGAAACTGGAGAGGACGGTGTTGAGGTTGAGTACCGGACGGATGGACGCCTACTGAATATTCGACGTTTTGGCGCTCCAACCCGCTTACATAACTCAATGATGCGCATGCTTCCGTTCGCCGATGACAGCGCGCTGTTTGCACATAGCGAGGACGAACTACAGTGGCTGACGTTGAAATTCAACCTTTTGTTCAGGGGTTTACCTTCAGCTTCTGACAATGCATGATCCGACAGTTTTATTACAGGTTGAACCGTGATATATTGTGTGCCCAGTGTCGAACAGTCGCTTCTTTGTTTAAACGATGAAAGAAGGTTGTCAAACTCTTTTTGTTGTCTTTGTCTTACTATATCGTTCTGATGAAAAGCTCTTTGTCTCACAACATCTCGAATCACTAAGAGTGTGTCAGAAGATAGCAAGGATTTCAGATGGCCGTCCAATTCCTGAATGTCCCTTCGAATCTGTAGTAACCGGGCGGAAAAGTTATGGATTCGCTGACAAAGAAATGCTAGCTCAGCAACTCGGGCGGCACGTTTAGATCGCTCAGAGCTATCCGGTGGTCCGCTCGCAGTGCCCGTGGCATGAGGTTTAATTGAATACACCGAAATCGCTTGACAAAGGCTCTCCGAGAGGGTCAAAACGTTGCGAAACCGATAACTTGTTACGGACACGTTCCCGTTGTTGCAGATTGTCGATGTGCTTTTGTCCTAACGCCTGCTTATTGGTCCTACCAGCCGTTTGTGGTC
>JTDE01000811.1:45456-71229 GCA_014338405.1 Paragonimus skrjabini miyazakii
ATAAAGCAAGAAGCATCCAGTCAACAGAATTCACAGCAAGGCCACCGAGCGTGTGTTGGCATTTTGGAGAATGGCATTTTGTGCGAGTTTGTAAATTTCGGAATCACACGTGTCAAAATTGTGGAAAAAATGAACAAAAAGAAGTTCGCTGTAGGAGAGCATCCTCATCCAGACGTTTTCGAGGGCCCATAGAGAGGTCGACCTATTATGACAGCCGATCTAACGTTGTGTTCGCCGCATTTGATAGTGATATTTCAAGTAACAGAAGGTATATTGACATCTTACTGAATGATACAAAAGTGCGATTACAAGTGGATACGGCCTCTGACATTACACTTATCGCAGAGAAAACATGGGATTGTTTACACAGACCGGCATACGTCCAGACCGATCATGTGGCACGGAACGCCTCGGGGACTAAATTCCAATTGTGGGAAAGTTAAAATGTGAGTTTCAGCTTGCCAATTTGCATGCTATTGATATCTGTTACATTGTAAAGGATCTTAAGTTGAATTTATTAGGTATAGACTGGATTGATAAACTGAGATTATTCGACGTGCCATTGAATTCAGTATGTAGTCAAGTTTGTCCAGTTACTAAAATCATGTCCACTCATCAGAAGCCAAGGTCGTTGGTTGACACAGACGTTAAAGCAAAAATGATTTCACAATTACAGGAACAATATCATAACCTGTTTGAAGATGGTCTTGGTCGGTGTACACAGGCAAAAGCTACCTTGTACCTTCGTTCAGGTACAAAACCAGTTTTCTGTCCCAAAAGACCGGTTCCATATGCAGCTATTTCGTCGTTGGAGGATGAATTGAACCGGGAGTCATCAGTCCAGTAAATTATTCGGTTTGGGCTACACCCATAGTAGTAATAAAAAAGGCAAATGGGTCGCTACGTTTATGCGGCGATTTCCCAACTGATCTAAACGAAGCATTGGAGACTCATCAGTATCCGTTGCTCGCTCCCGAGGACCTGTACGCAAAGCTAAACGGTGGCAAGATTTTTTCTAAGATTGATTTTTCTGAGGCCTATCTACAAGTAGGAGTCGACACATGCAGTAAGCAGTTTCTAGCCATTAACACACATCGTGGACTGTACCAGCTCAACCGCCTACCATTCGGTGTGAAGTGTGCTCCAGCGATTTTTCAGCAGATCATGGACACGATGTTAGCTGGTTTGACGTGTGCAATGGCTTACATGGACGACATTATTATTGTTAGTACCACAGTAGAAGATCATCAGTCGCATCTCGCTTCGGTTGTTAAACGCATCAAAGAGTATGGTTTCCGCGTCAAGTCCAACAAATGCTCCTTCTTCATGAAAAGTATTCAATATCTGGGTTTCGTTATTGACCAGGATGGTCGTAGGCCTGACCCAGAGAAGATAAAAGCTATAATAGAAATGCCCCCACCAACAGATAAGACTACCCTCCAACCGTACCTAGGTCTGGTAAACTATTACAACAATTCTGTGCCTCATATGCTTGATGTTCGTGCACCACTGAAGGATTGTTCATGGCTGTGGTCAGAAGCCTGCCAGTATTCGTTCGTACGTATCAAACAAATTTTGACCTCCAATTTGCTTTTGACTCATTATGACCCAAAACTAGAAATAATTGTTGCTGCAGATGCATCGCGATACGGCATTGGAGCAGTTATTCTGCACAAATTTCCCGATGGTTCACAAAAGGCGGTCTCACACGCTTCGCGCACACTAAGTTCGACTGAGAAGAACTATAGTCAAATTGAAAAAGAAGGGCTCGCGCTCATATTTGCAGTTGAAAAATTTCACAAAATGTTGCACGGACGGAAGTTTACGTTATATACAGACCACAAACGGTTCGTAGGACCAATAAGCAGGCGTTAGGACAAAAGCACATCGACTAGCTGCAACAACGGGAACGTGTCCGTAACATAAATCTTTTGGTTTTTAACTCGTTGTGGATTAACCAAGGAATTACTTAAAAATGAACATTAGCACAACGCACAATTTGTTTTCCCATATCCGTTCCGTTTATGGTTCGGAACTACTAACTTTCGTGAATAATCAGATTTACCTGTCCAAGCTTGAAGTCAATTGGTCCAACCGTCTTGTGTGTGTCATCAGGAATTGCTGAATCATTGTGAATTAGAAATTGTTCTTAAAGCCGTGCTATTCTAAACCCATTGGTTAAATATATGTCAGTCATCGCTCACAAACATTTTATCTACATCCATAATGCGGTTGGTGTAAATATCCTCCAAATGTTTGACTCTCTTTCGATGGACAAATGACCTACATTCCTTTGATAAGTGTGATAGCGTTATCTGAGTCTATGTGGGTGGAAACTTTTGAGAAAAGAGCATCAGGACTGTAAACAGGATAGCTGTCTTTCCGACCTACATCAAGTATTTAATGTACATCGAAGGTGGCAGGCTTTCGATAAGTCATCACTTCTGAGACCATTCACATCGGATCACATGAAGTAGACTCTGCACCTAATAGTTCGTGCGAATACTTGGCATTCATCCACCCACACTCGATCAAATTCACAGTTTGGAACGGTCACTGCGAAGCTGATGGCACTCACATGGCCAACCTTTCCTAATTTGATCCCATTCATAATCCTTTCTAAAACGGTAGCGCAGAAAACTTGACATGTCATCGAGAATCATCTAAATGGGGCAATTACTACAAACTAAATGACTGCTTGTAAAGAAACAAATGAACAATATCCACATAAGCCACCTGACATGAACAATTACTCGATCCCTATTTCGGTGTAAAGCTTACACACAAATGGATAGCTAGTCAATTTTATCTACATTCAATAAAAACACCCAAACATCCTTAATAGCGTTGTGTTCTTCCATTAGGTTTCACAGATCCGCTAATAATCCCGAAAACTTGTCAAATCATTACCTTCGAATGTCACTTTTCCATCCCCATCCTTATCAGCCTCGGAGAGCATGGATTCAATCTCTTCATCTGGAAGCAAATGACAATGAACGAAATGGGTACGAGACTGATTAGTTCAGTGATCAAATTTCGCATACAAATCGTGTATCTTCAAGACGATCTGGAAGCTAAGCAACAAACAGACGAGAAAATTATTCCCGTCTCGGATAAACAGTAGGAAAACTCTTTTACTGCATGAGCGTTCCCCTGAGGTTTTGGGGGATATCAACTAAATACAATCGCATTTTCTTTGGTCGTGTGTAGTTTAGCGAATTAAAGTGGAATCAAACCGCTATTCACAGACTTAAAAATGCGCGTAATTCTGTTCATTTTTTAATGGTATTTGAAAGCTATTCTTTGATTTGACCACGTTGATGGAACTTGAAAGTACCAAGACACTTCATCTGGTAGTGAACTAATACTGCAGGATACTACGCCTCGTAAGTCTCTCGTTTTATTATGCCGGACGCATATCTAAAACAACCGCTTACATATGGCTGACATGCAACACGCATCCTGCTACACTTTTGCACCTGCTCCTTTAATGATTGCTCTTCAAGGTCTTGGTAGCAATTTATCACATCCCTTTCCTCTTAGTTAAAGTTCCGGTTCCTCGAAAGTTTAAAAGTATAAAAGCTTGACAGGCTTTCATAGGAGATGGCTAGAAACACCCCAGAGCAGCTATGGGAAGCAATGTCCTGAAGATGTTGGGGAAATAACATTACAAAGAGACCTCGATCACGAACCACGTACAGAAAATATTTCACCCGGATGACTTGATTAATTCATTTTACAAGATACCATGTAATCAGAAGCCGAAGCTACTGACTTTCATGAAAGCAGTGCGTAACCGAAAGATGAGAATTCAATCGGTATTACTTCCTTGGAACCGATAATTTGATCCATGAGCACCTTCTTATAAAGTATGATCTCTCGCAGACCCTGATGAAATACGGAATTGAAATTACAGAAGTCGAAGCGTACTTCATTACGCTCACCCACACACAAACAGTCTTTTCATTGGTCTCGTTCTTGCTTGAACTCAAGAGATAAAAGAGATGGCTGAGTTTAGATTTGGACCGGAAATTTACATGACAAGAGGCTGGGCTCAAATTTCGCCAGACTCCCAGTTATAATAATATCGTTTGTGACCAGACGAGTACTGCAATTAGTACATGGCGTGTCGGCCTACACTCGGTTTGTATCAATTCAGTCCGCCTTAGGCTCACGAGCTGCATTAGTTGCGGTTGCATGAACTTGAAACCGAATACAGAATATCTGCATGAGTGCAAGCACCATAGAGTATTAGATAATTGGCTTTTTGTACCATAATGACTGTGAGCAGTGCACACAACAAATCTCGTACATTTAAATCTTGACAAAATTGTTTGGCCACCACACGTTTTAACAATTATACTTTCGCATTAACAAGGAGATATTAGCTGTTCCCTTCTGAAAAAAGCATTGTTGGGCGAAACTCGAATCTAATGCTTCTCTCCGAGAAGGACCAGCTGACCAGTCTATGGGGATACTGAAGCTTCAATAAAATGTAAAAGATGCTCAGCTTATATCAATCAACTTCCTTCTCACGTATCAGTATTGTCTTCATTGTTCTCAAGCCGATTGCACGTTTACCGTAATAATCAAACGATTTTTACTTCATAACCGTAAACTGGGCTTTATTTGGAAGATTGTCATGGATGTCTCCAGTTCTCCTGTAAAAATATGCCTTGCAAAACGCCTAAACATATTGAGTAACTTCCAAATTTGGCACGGATATGTGACTTTCCATCATTCACAAACGTCCTCGATCTTTCGCTACTATTTTCGGCATCCTGAATACACGCTCGCCTTCTGGTTAGAGTCTCGCTGTATTACGTGTACTTTTGTCTAATCCAATTGTCGATCTCGCCATCATACTGGTCGCAAACCCAATAAATACGAACGAGTTTGTGACCAGGGTGTCTTCAAACTGAGCGACATAATGAACGCCAGTCTTTTTCCTTTCTTCATGCGACTTGGATGATTGAGTTGGCTGTAAATTTCTGAGTTACTCACGTATACTCCGTCGTCCGCTGTTTATTGTCGTTATCCGTTGTCCCGTTATCCGCCATGTCGTTAATATTTGTTCTAGTATGTGTTACAGTCAACTTGCGCGTTCATAGACAGTAGATCCAATTGCAAATAGGCATTTAACGCAAACGTATTATATAAAATAATGGCCGAAACTATTATATAAAAACACTCTGAGTTGTGCAAAAAATGTGCCTGAAACTTCGTCTCGAAGCTTCTGTACGCCGATTAGGTTGTGGTTCGGAATGTTGCTTTTCAAGTCCCACAATCTAATTTGTCGAAGTTAGGGTACACTACTTATGAATTGGCACGTGGTTTTGTTATAAGACCACTGCACGCTGTCATTTTGAAAATGAAATGCAACTGACTGTCCTGGTGGTCCGTGTCGCAGGTAGTGTCTGACAGGATAAGTTCGCACACTCTTAGAGCAACAAACGTCCCCTCACAACCTGCAATCGTCGACGAGCGGTCATTGGAGCAGTGGCCAACAAGGTTTCTCTATGCAAATGCCTCCGGAGTTTAAATCCCAGAAGTGACAAGGATGTGCACTACCGACAAGTGCTAGTATGAATTAAATCCAAATATGACGTTTCTTTTCGAAAGGGCCTGGGCAAAAGTCGAAGAGTGGCTGACAGCCACGTTCGATTTACAGTGACTAAAATCCCGTTCTATTTGCTATCAACATATCTTACTAAAATGTTGTAAGTAGTGTAATTAGCTGCTCAAATAAAACTGTCTGAGGCGTGGAAACGGTAACCAACGTTCGCAGTTGATAAGCCCGGGTCTACTCACCAGTGAAATTGTGGCCGATGCGTAACATAATTTGGCGTAACTCGACTTTCGTAATATATCCATCATTATCCTGAAATACAAAGAAAGATGTGAGGAAAAACATAGCGTAATTAGTATTATGCCATACAATTCTTGGAGGTGATGGGTCGAGGGCCAAACCTGTGAACTGAAGCCAAGTGTACCGTTGTAATTCAAAGCTGAAGTAAACAGATAAACTATACAAACGGTTTTATCAGCGTTTTGTCCAAAGAAATGTTCATCAAACCAAAACTGTCGTACTGCAGTTTCAATGATCACTGACAGTCTGAGTATTTCGAAGTATATCTCTATATTATTCAGTGTTTGGGTTATCGAGTGAAGATGAAAAGTCAAAGTAAAACTTCATGAAAAGAAATGAGTAGCGGTTTCATAGATTGACTGTGCTTACACAACGTGCTGGCCAGAGTTAAACCTCACCGAATATATCTGGACCGACCTTGACCACAGGGTGAAGGGACAAAGAATGGCATTTGACCAATCTGGATACACAAAGCGCCCCAAATCAATACTTGGAAACAAGGCAAACCAATGTATGACACGAAGAGTTGTTGGAGTAGTCAGAGCATGTGGTGACAACCAAGTATTGTTCGTAGTGCCTGGTTTCTTAATGAAACGGACGTTTGTCACTAGCATAAACGGTAGTTTTTGACATTTTTGGGTTCACAGTGCAAATACAGGCTAGCTGAGCATCCTACGCACCCTCACACTGCTTCTTAATGGCCTCTTTGGTTTATAAGAATAGATATAGACTGACTATCCAACTAGAAGGCTGTAGAGATAGGTTTATCTGAACAAGACACAACGGTGAATTAGAAAGAGAAGACAGTAATGAGGAAGTAGAAGGCAACTTCACGTCGATTAAGCCAAACACAATATGTAGAATGCAATAGAGTGTTAGCTGAGGAAGTCGTTCAAATGCTAAACTCTAGTGCATGTTGACCACAACAAGGCATACCAGTTGAGTGTATTTCTGGCAAACAAAGCGAGCAAGACGTATAGGTTAGGTAACTTAAATAATCCAATCAATAATGCCAGTAGATGGTCGACAGTCTCTAAACCTACTGTTTAGCCTAGCTGTCGAGGGGTCGTTGATGTACGCATGTGAATAAACATTCAGCTCACGATCCCTTATCTGATAGTAACAAGATTTGCTGTGATCGTCACTTGGTTACACTTGTGCTTGCGGCCAGCGGTGCTGATAGGACACGTATGCACCACGTACTACACATTTATCCCCCAAAGTGAAAGTTGGGTACAAAACTGGGATGGTTAAAGTTTGCTTCTTGTATGTAGCAGAGTGAGTAACGGAAAGAATTTTGGTGGAACTGAAAGCTATTACCTGTGCCAGACAGGGGATACAATTTTTTCAAAAATTTACCTTGATTACGTAAGTTTTATTGTGAGGATTTCCACGTTTCAGCCACAGTCATTGGATGATTACGAACAAAATCCACGCTTATGATAAAGCGTGTTAGGTGATCGGGTCCGTTTGAAATAACACCGTGGGTGAATACACCTTCCGTTTAATTGTTTTCTTTCTAATGTACAACCTGACTGCATAGGGCATCAGATATTACCAGAAAAGATGAAGAGCGGGCGAGGATCGTGTGGCGAAAAGCTGACTGCCTTTCGACTAAGTCGTGAAATGATCACGAGAAGCCCCCGATGACGTTGTCTCAGCCTGAGCTGCCTCACCTGTTGGTGCTGCAAATTCAAGGGAGAAACTTGCTCGTTGAATGTGACGAATAGGCTGATACCATGCTATCGCCTGGTCTATTGTATGTACTGTATCACAAGATAGTGCACAAGAAGATGGACACAAACCGCGTGAATTCTAGAAAGGCTTTGTGCACCCATAAAACCGCAACAAATGTGCTTTGCAGTCAGCAGTTGGATAGTCTAGTAACTGACGATCTCTTCCCGCCAACACGGGTTGATTCGGTTGATCGGTATATATGAGCATGACCAAAACTGAAAATTCCTGAACAAGAAGACCTGAGAAGTTGCAGAATCTGTCCTGTCCACAGCTTAAGAGTTAGTGATCACCAGCAGCAAGTGTAGATACTACTGCTGCTTACACCGCGATTGTACGCACAGCCAAACCTATGTAGTGATGGATACTTTGACCAGTCACTATTTTTCAAGAGTCCTAAAGTCAATGCAAACAACAATGGTATCAGCCGAATTTGTCCTGTGTAAGACCAGCAAACATGGAATATGAACAATGAACGTTCGATGTGACTTAAACTTGAATGAATTGGTTTTCATAACTGCATTGCTGAATCATACTTCCTATTGACGCAGTCACAAGAGATATTCACTTCGTATGCTAAAAGCCTTTGGTCGTTAAACCAACTCGGAATATTTCCCTAATAAGATGGCGCATAACTGCAATTTGTTATATATACATATATATATCATCCACAAACTGAATTAACCGACCCAAATACACTTTCATACACACATTCAACTGCTTAATTCTCTGGATAAAGTTGTAGATAAACCTAAACTCTCCGAGAGTTCGTCAAGTTGTCAATGCACAAAACGAAAGGGGCCGACTGGGAATGCGACAGCTGCGATCAACTTTGGATGATGTTCACCTTGAAATTGATCAAATTCCTGATTACTTCTCAATAATCTAAAATATCGCCTAGCAGGCTTAATGAGATCGGAGATTTCGATTTGTCCAGGAAGTCCTAGACGCGGGGTTATCGATTGGAGTTAACAGAATAGTTACTGTCTCTTGTCAAGACGATCGGGCAACCTGATCGGTACTCACAAGCGAAAGTGGTCGATCATTCACATATGATAATTCGTTCGTGCCTAATGGGAGGTCAGTGGCGCAACGGTCAAGATGTTTGCTTCATGAAAGCTTGGTCGGAGTTCTAGTCCCGTCAGTGTCAAGAATGTGCACTACTGACGAGCTCTAATGAGAACACTTTATAGGTTGAAAGTGTACAGTGCAAACTATCAAAAATTGCTATCATTTGGTCGAAGCAGAATGGTTGGAAGGTTGTTTGCGAAATAACCGCGTACTGAACATAAGTAGGCTCTGTATACTGTACAAGCTTTACTCCGAGTTATTTGAAACTTCTGAGTCCACCTTCACGATTCTCATTCATCACACAGCCGAACGACAAGGGAGAGAGCAGACACTCCTGTAGAACACTACACGAAATAGAGAGCGCTTGAGATGTATACTCATGAATAAGCGCTCTGCACTTAACGTACACATACGTTAATTTAACAATGTCTCATATTCCACTTGAACACTTTTGCGAAAGAGACAGCACAGAGAGCAAGTCGAGCAATTGACTCATTGGGAAGTTTGTTTTGGACAGTGGGTAGAGATGGTCTATTGTCTGTCGCAAAGTAAATGTTTTGCCGATAATACCTTAAGTTGGTAGGAAACCAACGTGTGTTAAAGTATTTGGTTTTTTGTTTTGTTTCGTTTCAGAAGCTGTTTTGTGGAACTTGCGAGTGTCTGTGGTAAGATAGAGACAAGTCTATTATCTCAGTGTTTGTTACTTGGTGTTCTGCTACATTTTATATATAGCAAGAAATGCTTCATACTATACATCAAAATTGAGGCACACGCTCAGCCTGTGAGATAAAACGAAATTCTTATCTTTGAAAAAACTAAAGAAAACGACTTCTTTCTAAAACAATGTTAAGGTTACGTAATTTACGTCCCAAAGCCACTTCGGTTTCCCATGGGGGATTGCTGAAAATGTCATAAATGAGCATACTACCTTCACCGTCCAAAACTACAAAAAGTGAGTAACGCTACTTGATTCGTCCGCGGAAGTGTTCATCTCATATGTCAAGTTGTTGCAGCAAGATGACTTCTTTCATTTAAAAATGTTCCTTCCACCATTCTAACAATTCTCACGGTCTTTAAGCAAAACTATTTGAAGCTCATGTTTGAGGTTACGAGGGTTACCATCGTTTTCGGAGTCATGGGAATCGGTGGACTACTGTTAAGCAGTGCTATGCGATGAACAATAAGAACTTCTGACATACTTGCAGGATTCCGTGGAACAAATACTTCCACAGTTGGCTTGCACATCTGTTAATATTTTTGCCCAGTGTCCGTTTTGGTCATTCTACCTGATTGACTGAAAGAGTTTGGCTGTGGATGCTGTGTTACTAATATTTCATACGACCTTGCTGTTAAGTTTCCATTTGGTTGGTACACACTTGCCAGTGGATGATCACTGCACAAGCAACAAAATGAAACGAATACGAACAACCGCAGAGTGGTCACTCAAAAATTAACGACAGTCTTCAAAGAATGGACTGTGAGAAAGAGCCTCAGTCAATTACACTAATCACTGACGAGTTTAAATGAATGACAGCACCAGGATTGCAGCTGCAGGGTTCTGAGACACAACATATGTCTAGTATCATATTCAAAACAAGTTCTTCATAACCACGAAAGAATGGATTAGTCCACAAAACAACAATACCCTCGGGTTATTCCCGGTCATTTATGCTGCGGAACACTTTCGTTTAGTTTAACAGCCCAAGATGCCATTGAAAACCAACGACGTTAGCGTCAAAAGCGCTTGTCAGTGAGGATTCAGTCCAGCTCAGGTAGATAGTGGATAAAACGTTGATGTTTTATTGGGGTTACTGCCATGTGTAGATGGCATAATATATCGAGATTTTGGGGAACGTAATAGGTCTTATAACGATAGTTGTCACATTCAACCTCAGGAAGGTCGAATTGCTCTTTAACTGAGGGTACCCTTCATAACCTCCTTCTCTTTTATGCAGGAAGCTGAAGTATTACAACCCTAGGTGTCATTATTACATCGAGATTGCATTTCTATTTGGCATCGGAAGTAAAAAATATCTACAAAACCGGTTACTCACCATATTCAAAGCAAAACATATTACGTCCACTTTTATATCACCTAACCACAAAACCAGTTGAGAGTTGTCTAAGCATGAGGCCATGTGAGCATTCAGAATTAGTTGTCTGGTCAAAATTAGATTGCGCTTGATAGTGTTTGCTTCATCGCATATGTGGGACAAAATTGTGGACTGCACTTTGTAAACAACATACTCCATGTTGTAAGGTATCCGCACCAGATTTTGTACAACTGAAGTTAAACAGTTTGGACTTCGTGGTTAACATGATACTGTAAATGGATTGAGAATAACACAACATTATGAGCAAATTGTAATACTCTACGTTTCAACCACCTCGGTGACCTTCCTCACGAGTGATGTAATCGAAATCACATTAACAAAGGAACAGAGATAACATGGGAATTTTCGTGGTTATGTCAATCTGCGCTGCAACCGAATTGGTTGGTCGAATCGTCGACCCATTAGGTGGGGGTGAGACTGATGTAGATACGATTCGTTTGTGTCTGGTGTTGATTATCCATCCACGCCATACTGCAGACAGGGGTTTGTTATCATGGCGACTAACACAATCGCGTTGTGTGTGAATGGTGAGAGTTTCAGCGCAGCATCGCTCCGCATTGGAAAGTAGACCCTGATGAATCGCACGACTTTCAGCCACCTGTTGGAGTAGGACAGCCGGAACATTCTTCAGCAAGCGAAAATTGTGAAATGTTGCAGAAGCTGTGAAACCCAGAACTAACTCACCACTCCGTTTGTTTTCTATCCGTGAGAAAACATTTCTGCTAAACTTTCAAGACCAAATGGGGTATTCAGTTGTCTGCCATACAAGCGTGAAGAAACACCCATCGATAACTGTCATCCAGTTCTGAACACTAAACATACATATGTGGCGTTCGTGATAAGATCACCACGATAACAGTTGTGGATTGTGGCGTCAGCAATCAACCAAGTTTCATCCATAATGCTGTGTGAAATAGCAATTTCACTTCAACGCTGACTAGTCTAATTGCTGAGATGGTGACATTTACTTCATCTCTATTGTAAAACAACTCTGTATCATGAAAAATGTGAATTCTGATTGAACCAAAATCGAAACCACCAAAATGACAGACCTCCCAGCCATAAAGACGAGTCCAAAGACTGCCGTTGAATCCTTTGTAAGCCCTACATAAACTACAAGTTCGACACCGCTAAGCCGTGACAAGTATCAGACAATAAATCACAGCGAACTAGCAGGGCACAAAGTAGAGAAATAGTATACATGTAAACAGGGGTGATAAAATACTCAGTAATAACTAATACAGACTTGTAAAACTACGGACTTATGAAACTAGACTTACCGTGTCGAAAATTTCAAAAGCCTCTCTTGTCGCTGAAATGTCCTGTTGTTTACTTGGCGGTTCATTTGATAACAACCTGACAAATTCGTCGAAACTCATCTCTCCATCTCCTGTTTTCGAAAAGGAAAAGTTGGAAAGATAAGTCAAAGAAAGAAACATATGAGCATGTTTAGCCTCTCTCGATGTGTCAAACAACTGAGGGAGATTGAACAATTGCACAACCATAAACTAGTGAGCACTACGGAGGATGATTAGACGAGAACATACCCAAATGCCCTAAAAATAACCGTCCCTGTGTCTGCGAATTAAATGCTACGTATCAAGAACAGCTAAATTGGATGTACATACACTATCACTGTGACATACTCTAATCTGTCTAATCAGTTTGTGTTAATGATTCCTGAAGAACAAAACCCTGATGTTCGCTTATGAATTGATGTATCCGTCGGTCATTTCAGAGCAGTGAAACAGCTGAGATGAGTACAAGTTCAAATAACTTGAGGAGCTTATTTAATGAGGGAAAAAATTAGGTTGTTTATACGAAGGACAATGGAAAGATAACGTTAAAATTTGACAAGAGATCAGTAGTAAAATGTGACCACGAGTGATGAATAGTAATTATAGCTTCGAAATATGTAACAGATCTAAAAGTTCATGTGATGGTTGATCCAATGGATGTGAACTTTGAGTGATAAAGAAAATTTACTGGTTTCCATCCTTACAAACAATATTATCACTTTTTGGGTGTTTTGTTGAAACCATAATCACCATTAACCTAATTTCGTTAGATTAGCTTATAGAATTGCGTTTCTGCTGTCGGCATTACAGCTGGAAAGCACAATAAGCTCATCATATACAAAGATGTTATAATATACTGGGAGATCATTCACTTTATAATGTTCCCAGTCAACCGTTACATTTTACGATTCATTTTTGTGCGTGTTGTATACGTCATTTCAGAAGTTGACGGATGACAACAACAATGAACAGAGGTTTACACATACGCTCATCTTCTCATTTTCAAGCGGATTGTTGGCTGGTAGACTAACTACACGTTGAAATATTCTAGCTTTGCATATCTACCGACCTTCTGAAGCTGAATGTTTTACCTTCTACGCCGCATGTGAAAGTAATTATTTGGCATCATCTGATTTCACCCAGCCGGTGTTATCTTGCATTTGTACATGCTGGCCTTTTCAAGTCAACGCAATTCAACCCATCAGTGAGTCATTTTATTTTATCAGTACGTGTGTCGTTTTCGGTCGTACATATTTTTTTATACCCATTTGTTATCGTTACAGTTTTCTGGCATCATCAAACCACTGACAGCTTCGAAATTTGGTTGATTGGGCCACAACAACCTATAAATCACAATAATCAATCGGAAAACATCCTACCTACAACGGTACATTCCAGAACGGAGGCTGGAAACGGTTGACAACCCTTCGTTGTGACACATATAAGTAGGATAAAACTCTTATAATGGACATCCTGCAGTAGGATGTGTGGTCAAAGTCCATCGGGTACGAATGTCTGATGAGAAGCAGAATCGCGAAATCGATCGTGTGATTCTGGTGAATTTTGACTGTTAACCACATACTTACTACTTTACCATACTTTATAAACTTACGATGCTTAGTTTAAGGAAAGAAGAGGAACATTTTGTTGTCCAAACCTGTGACTTAACCTCGAGTTATCTGTGAATTCGGATAGTTTCATTGTATACATTCAGAAACGAGCAAATTTCGCAAATGTATTTGGAAAGGATCACAAGGTAAACTGCCATCCTGAATCATTATATTTACTGACCGTCAAAAATACCTCACGCCTCCCAATAAACCAATAATAACGTGAAATCACTATTATACCCTTGTTCATTTTCTGCCGCTCATTTGAATTTGAATATATAGTGCTGTGTTAAACTTCCACAGCCACGCCTCGATAGTTCCATATGGACGTACTAAACAACACAGCCTAGAACACTACATGGCATCCAATTTTCGAAAAACCTTATTCTTATCCATCGGGTGAATTATAACAGCGGATTAACGTCACACGATTAATGACACGCTATTCTGATGACAAAGATGTGGAACACGGAGCTGTCATGGAATAGATAGGTCTGTGTTTGTGCCTTAACCAGCCGCCTATAGAACAGCAGACCAAAGGTTACTTCTGAGACACTGGACTATTTGACTTGGTGCTGTGGTGTCTTACAAACAGCTTGAGCTTTCTCGAGTAGACTTGCCCCGTTTAATCCCTTAACATTCTTCGCAAGTGCATATCTTTGTGACTTCCTAGACTGTACAAGTCTTTATAAGAAACAAAAAATGTACTCTCTCCTTTGACCATCAAAAACGACCATTCCTACAATGAAATCAGAAGGCGTGTATTGTTTGAAGTTAGTTGGCTCAACATTTTGTACAAACTAGGCAAACACACACTTATAACCTAAAGGAAAGAGGACACACAACATATGATCAAAAGATAGACAGGTTTTAAAGGTACAACCACCCTCGAATAAACTGGACGTTGTATATCCGGAGTAAACCATCATGGATATCTAAGTAAGTGGATAACATCTTTCAAACCTTAACACACGGAAATGGACAGATATGGCTAACTCACAACACCTGGCAAATAACACGACACACTCCCATACATTCATGAACGGTGTGTTAAAGTTCTGAGGGGGGAACTAAATCAATGTCTGGTTGCAAACAGGTGATTGAGGCTGAAGAAAGCTGGGTTTCTTTCATGCGAAGATAAAAGTGCGCTGGTTTACCATTGCTTTTAACGTGTTTTGCCCTTCTGGGTGACTAGTGATTTGTCCTTTTGATGTGGTGCTCACTCCAATGCTTAAAAGTTTGTAAACTGTGGAGGTATGATGGGTTTCTCGTCGTTACGAACAATGGAAAAGACGCTGTGAGTTGTGGTACAAGCGGCTTGGTAAAAGTATTTTCTGGAGAGTTTAATTTTGCTTGACCAACTGGTCGCGTGTCCGTCTGTCCTAAAATATTTGTCCATTGTGTTGTTTATACCCGTGTGATCAATTTGCACACGTGTGCTATTCGCTTGGCGATTCGTTTTCAACCTTGGTTATCCTGAGACAAATAACATACGTATCGGTAGAACTTACAGACCTGCGTGACTACCACTACAAATGTAATTAAAGACATTGAATAAGCTTCCGACAATTGCACCGGGAGGATATGTGTCAGAATATTTACCCCTAGCAAGGGCTCGCGGTTGTATTAAATATCAGCTCATTTAAAAACATCTCCAGAAAAATGCCAGGTATGAATTTTAAGCTTACTCCCAGGGGTTCGGTATTTATGATGATGAAACCAAATAAGCAATGTCGTTGAATGACTCCTCAGGCCTTGCACGTTTGCATACAGAAAGGTTATGCAGGGAGAGGCCCCAGTTCGCATGCTAGATTTCGTACATATCTGCAATCATTTCCAACCTTCGAATGAATTATCATCTGGACTAATAGGCTTCACGAGGAATTAATCAAAACTAATCAATCAGGCTAAAGTGTAAGAGGGTAATTGACCGTACTCTGCGATGTACCAGATTGGCCTGGAAACATCGAACAAATTTCGCCTGGTTGACTAAATAAAATCAGTGGCTTCATTCAAACGGAGAAGTTCTTGATCTCGAAGTTATCAATTGGATTGAACAGAGCGATTCCGTTCCTTCTCTTTCCAAAATGATGGGACGAACTGAACATTATTCACACAAAGTCGTGATTAAGCGTTTGGATATGATCACATGGGCATGCCTACTGTGGGGTTATTGGTGTTGTGGTTAACACGCTAGTCTCATAAACACAAGGGTTGTATAGCAAATTCCCATCCGGACGAGGATATCCACTACTGATGAGTTCTAATAAGAGGGAAACTCGAGTTTGGCGGTTTCTTTCAGAATGGGCTAACTGAGAAAGCTTATCTGAATGCGAAGATTGCGATCAGGTGTGGAGTGTGCTCAGTTTGAACTGTCACTTAATTAAATATCGATCTGTTCTGCAGCGAATTGTCGCACTAGCATAACACTAGACTATTAACCGTGACATGTGGAACACTGAGAATAACGTATTGTGAACATAATGGCTGAAAACGAAAAGGGGGCAATAGACATCAATCCTGGTTGCTTTGTGTGTTTCAGTGCAAAAATGGCACTTAGCTGAGGACGGTATCCGACAGACAGTAAGGCACTAAATGGAACCTCCTATGAATTAAAAATTACGTCACTGTGGGATCCCCTTTGACAGCAAAATGCAAAACTTACCGTTAACGTCGATTTTATTCATCAAAAGTTTGAGTTGAAGTTCCGAGAAATTTGAGCTGACCACTCGAATCAGATCGATCAGTTCCTGTCCGCTTACAGTACCTCCTCTGTCCCGATCAATGAATTGAAATATTTCGCGAAGTTCTACCAAATTTAACAGAACAGGGTTTTTGTGTGATTAGAGCATTCAGAAATAAGCCAAATCAAGATAGTGTATTTCGTCACTATTATGCTTAGATAGAAAGAGAAGACAGAAAAGTGCGACAGGTAGAATGATAAACCATTGAGTATAGCAGTGTACAGTGTCAGACAAGAAGAGTTAGGATCGGCTAGTCACCTCCGACTTGAACTGAAATGTGCATAGTTCTCATTCACAAATCACCAAATTAGACAAGGTAGTTTGTTGTCGTTACTAATGCTTATACTTCGTACGGTCAAGTCACTTTTGCTGAACACCAGTCGTTCAACCAGCCACCAGTTCACGCAACTCAGCAAAAGTCTAACGAGCAAGGTATGCTGACCGGCGGAAATTGAACTTTACAATCGATTAGAAAGTGAGGGGCGGAACGCCGAGTCAGGAGGTTGTCACAGGAAGTCAGATGAAAACGTGTGTAAATGTGCAATTTAACGATTGCGTGGGAAATAAAAAAGTAACGGTGATCCAGTCTATACGTGGACAGTTATCTGGTCAACCGGAAGGGGCAAGTTTGTCTTTCGAATCACAAAGTTGAACGTTCGACAAACAAAACTTTTTGCATTACCATTTGATGTTCACGTTATCCGTCTAGAGTGACCGGATATTTCACATTGGCAATACCCCGGATGACCGACACAGCGCTGTAGGTGGGTTCACTCTTTACAACGGAACCACTGTCCCCTACAAGGTGAATTCAAACTGAGTTTGTTGTTGAGAGTTCGCCCTAATCTACAGAGCACTGAGGATACCATCAGTAGCCAATTAGTTGGAAAGGTGACCGATATGGTAGGCTGGTATGATACTCGATTGAGTGAGGGATAAATGACAATAAGTACGCTTTCGCTTTCCACACTCTACCTGAGTACCAACGTTGACTTTTGACATTCAATGGCCCGAGTCCGAAAGAACTGTGCTAAGTCTTGTAGACTTGTGACTGGCTGTATAAGCGACATTCGAAGAAGAACGTGTAATCGCCCGAAGTAAACAATACTGATTATAAAAAACCGTTTTATTATCACTGGGTGGGTGGATGCTGAGCCGTAGCACACGCAAAGGTTCCAAGGGACAGCAGTTCGCTTCTCATGTTAGCCAATTAACCATATCAGCTGCCTATGTTTATCACTCTGCTGAACACTGTATGGTTTCCTGTCGCAATTAATCCTTTTCTGCTGAATCTCGAGCAACAGCTGTCCCTGTTTACCCGACTGTTATCACTGTTGTACGGTGAACACAACACTGGCCATCGAACTGACCACAGGTTCCCTCGTTAGTGTGTTGTAGTGGCAAAAAGTAGCTCAACAAAACCAAACCTTTATTGTCTAATTCACACGTTGTTTTTGCCGCTCGCGCTCATGAAACAGAATCCCAGTCTACCACACAGCAAGGCTTCCATTTGAACGTTGTGTGAACTTCTACCCGATTTCGTGTATTTGGTGGACGCTATCTGTCGTAGATCTTCATTTGTTGACGCAATATCATTCAGTGATAACTCGTTCAGTCGCTCATGTCGTCCGCCATCCATTTGCTCATATTCCACTGCCGCGTCGAGATATTCCACTGAGGGTTGGAATACTCACGTTCCCGACTTGGTCATCCATCACACTGTAGCCAACCTTGTGAACTGAGTGTCGCAATTAATTATATATCTTGTAGGCCCAGTCATAAGCGTATTTGTGAATAGTAATACGGCTAATAACCACGAGCTGCCTAGCCTAACATGTAGGTGCACTTCGTTCCGTGGGAAAACGAAGTGGCGAACACATCATCACTAGTCGCACAGGAACAAGGACTGGATACTTACTGCGCTTTTGTTTCTAGGTTCACGAAGCAATAACATTAGTTGAAAAGTACATAGCACAGTAATGCGCATTATGTTAGCATCGAACAAGGTGATACATTAAAGAGGTTTTCTGGTACGGCCAATACACATGAGTATCGATAGATTACATTTAAAAAATGCAGGTGACACAAAGTCAAACATACATATCTGGTGACCTGCAGTAGTGCGCTGTTGAGATACCCCGACGAACTTTAGCGTGGATCGCTCCTCACACGACAGCCGACCAAGCGAATTGTTAAACATACCAGCCGAGTCAGCCGTAACGACATAGTTAGGCAGCGCTTCTCAGTATACACAGACTTTACACGAAAGGAAGCTTGGCCTAAGCATTAACTTGCTCATTTTAAACGCAAGTGTTACAGAATGACACGTTAGCCGTTCATTCTCAGTGAGTAGGATGAGCGACAGGCTCAAGACGTGGATAATTGTGTACTTCAATATTAAACTTTTTCTCGGACGCGTGCAGTGTGCGTAGAACTGATCTAATGTCACCGGTCGTTCTGGATACAAGTTCATTCTGAGTTTCTTCATCCGTGTAGCACCCTTTCTTTGCATATTTTTTAAAGAATGAGATGTGACGTTTTAGACACTAATTAGGAAGAAGTTTACCTGCTTTCATATAAAAGTGTACAGCGAAGTTGTATACTGGAAAGGCTGTTCTAAGATTAAACCATCCACAGATTTTCCTCGAAACATAGAGCACCCGTTGTACCTTCTCTGTCATCGTTGAACAACTTCATACTGACCAAAGTTGTCTACCTTCGAAGTTTCTAGATCAGTTCTGCATTCAAAGACCTGATGCATGTGATGGATAAGAAAATAATCGGTAAGTTTGCGGTGGAGGATTCTTATGACTGTGTAGTTAGGGGCATTAGCCAACAAGTATTGAACTGTTTCGAAGTGCGGATCTTCCGTAGTTCGGTACATTTTTGTTCATCCGCGTGGAGCAGCACCGGTGACCAACCAATGCTTGATGAGTCGATGACAAATACAGCAAGCATCAGAAAGCTAAGAAATGACATCTAAGAAACCCACAGATAAATACTAACTAAATGTTGAGTTAGGCAAACTTCAAGCCACCCATTCGATAGTCTAATGAAACCGCGACTGCGAAAAGTTTGTAGCAAGGTTTAGTGATTGACTCTTTAAAAAGTTTTACAGAAGTCCGTGTAGAAAGCATCAGTAGGCAATCATTTGTCAGCGGCCTTAGTCCAAAAGATGCTGTTAGTTAGTAGGTTTGGAACACGTGGATGTTCCCGATGAAACTCAAACAGTGCTTTATTGGAAAATCTAAGATAAGCCAATTTTGTCCCGAGGAGTACATCAAGTAGAGCCATTTCCTTACTTTAAGCCAACAGTGAGCAAGGCTATTGGTCGGTGGACTGTTGCGTCATATTGGTGCCTACCTTGGTAATAAAGTATTTACTGGCTTTTCGTAAACTGACAAATTCTAGTGACGTTTCGAAAATAGTCCTTAGTCGTTTGACTAATTCTGTAACACATGTTTTCAAGATAACCGGTAATACCAACCCCAGAGCAGCAGACGAATGTGGGAGAAGCTACTCGAAAATCACCTCACAATCGTACCACCGAGAACTGAAATGTTATGTTCTTTATGGTCATTGTTTGTTGTGGATTAATCGATAAGTACATTTGAGTACGGCCTGAATAAAATAATGATGATCGCTCCATCATTCTTAATGAACATATTAGGTGTGCAAGGTTAAGAAAAACTGACTCTGTTTCTGGCTAGTGCTGACAAGTTATATCTCAATAGCCTTGAGTTTGTCCTCGAGTTATGTTGATACCGTATTTGGAACCATATATACGCCAGCTGTATTGCTACAAAGAGAATGGATGTAGATTTCCAACGCAAAATCGTTTCGTTCTATTCAGTGCCTGTTTTAACCTGCTCGTTTCAAACAAACCAGAGGTATTGTGTTCCTTTTAAGCATGATATTTTTTAAGTGATCCAGAATACTTAACAGGAACCGGTTTGGTGGTCCTATCACAGATCTCATCAGTGATGATTTTCTGGCGATCATTCTGGATGAGCCACGTTAGGGATCGATGGCCAGCCTGCGCGGTCAAACCAGTGGACAAACGTGACGTAACCGAGAAATCAAGCCACCACCAATTGATTGACCAGTGACCTAGTTTCTTTGTAATAAGTCTGATCAATATATCGATCTAACTCTATTAACTCCTTATATTATTGTATCAGCCTGAAGATGAATTATCGAAAACATGTTCGCTTATATGTTTTTATTCTCGTGTTAGGGAACTTGGACAAAGAAATCCGTATGTCATCCTGAAGGAGTTGAACCGGCACGGTTTTCGTTACTGCCGTAAATAGTCTCAGTAAGGCAAGTGCTGATGCGCTGACCACATTGTTTGTGTAATCAAGATTTGTGGAATCGGAAAGCGTCAGCGGTAAAATTGCTCATGGTGTAAGAACAAAATAAACCTTTAGTTTTCACTACAACACTTCTTGATGCAGTTTTCTCAAGCTGTTCGTGCATCTGATAAAACATTCCTACAATCCAAGTCAGTGGTAGGAAATCGGGTATATGTGAGTGGCAAAGAAGGCAGGTAAATAAAATTGCGCAAAAAATTCAGTACTTTCAAGTCAACAACACGTTAAACATGCTAAACTTGTCGTTAGCCCAGTTTGTTAATCAATACCATGATCTACTGGATCTATGAATGTCATCTGTTTCTTGATAAGGTTGTTGTGAATGCTCTACATTGGGAGTTACTCGTGACCTAGCTCTGGAGGCTACACGCTACTGACTATTCAAAACCGGATAAGGCGAACTTGCAATTTGAACGAAGTGAGGTTTTTAAATCACAGTTTTGACTAAGATATATTAGAACCGATAAAAATCAACACCCATCGAACCAATTATTTTCCATATGAAGTGGAATAAGCGTGATTTGGTTTTTTTCAAGGAAATTGCAGTTCAGTCATTCAAGTCTTTAGTTACACACGGGCGAAATATGGCAAGTAAACTGATTACTATCTATACAGATATATCCAATGTATCAGTTTAAGGGTAACAGTATACCTCTTTCCACTAAGTAATAAACCCAAACTTTGCCTGGCGTCAAACGTAGTAAAAAGGTGTGCCAGGCTGTTTATCGTTTCCATGGAAAATAGATAATTTATGAAGTATTACAGAAAATCTATTCATGTAATCAATTCGAATTAATCTTTGACTATTGCGGAAGACACTAGTTGGGTAGATGAAACGTTTTTCTCATATGAGCCTGCAAAACTAGATCAATATATGAGCTATCTGATGTCAGGTTATTTTGTTTCCCTAAATGGTTGAGACGATAAAAATAACGGACGAACAGACAGAAGGAGCCAAATAGAGTTTACTGATTACCTTTGTTTGGCTAGAGATGTATATTTTATGCACTCAAGTTCGAAACCTGATCAGAACAACTGTTAGAATATTAACACATGGCCCAAAACCAGTGTCTCATCTATCGGGGAAATATACTACACAATCGACCACAAATAGTGCATTCAGCTTTCAGCAACGGTCAACCCATCTAGTGCGTATAAGATGATGTATCGTACTCGGTGGTACTGTAAGACAACTACGCAGTCCATATTCAATACAGTAGAAGCATGTCTGCTTTTGGGGCAATCTATTCAGTGTCAATGAGGTTTAAACATAATAAATATCGGCAAAGAGAGAGCAGAAACTGGATACATCGCGTGGTAAATCATGAACAGAATGTACACGCTCTTGAGTAACACGTTTAGAGAAGCACTGCAGCTTGAAACATCAACACGGGTACCAGTTTGCTGCACCTGTATCAAATCCCAGGTATTGTCATAATGCTTTTGAGGATATCGAAAATACACTACGTTCACTCACAGTATAACAGGATGCAGAACGACTCAAGTTCGCCGTCATCCGAAAGCAACTTTCTTCTCTGATGAGAGTTTAGGTTGACTATGAAGCATTAAAAAGATAAACCAGCTTTTCAAGTGAAATGAATTTCCAAAACAGAGTCCATCCTTGAATGGAATGTTGTATGATCCAATAACAGTGACTGGCTGCTTATCATTAACTTAACAATGAAATTCACAAGAAAAATCTACAATGAAATTCACAATAGAGGTTTAGTTTGGTAATTGGTTGGGCAGTTCAGTATCCTGGGAGAAATCGCAAAACGAGTTAACAATCAGTTGTCGGTCCACGTACCTTTAAACTATGACATAAAGAATTCTGGTCACAATCCAAACTCATAATTTTAGTAAAAATTCTCGTCTATGAAATCTTTAACATCCGTTGTTTTAACTAATATTTACAATAATTTCAGCTAGTCTGATCCATCGCTGAAACGTGGGTGAAGGTTTGTGGACGGTAACTGTGCGACTGTGAAAATAGATCAACTTGGTTCATTTCTGCGTTACACAGAATACTTGACCATATCGTGCGTTGGACTACAGAACTGCAATTACGCAATAACCGGCTGCTAGTTGTAAGTTGTCTGACCTACAGCACAAATGCCATCTAAAAATCGACATTTATCGTAAACAGTTAGAAGACGAACACTGGTAGATGCTAACATTTCGTATTGGCTCGTCAGTACCAAATAACCAATAACACAGGAACCTTTCAAGTTAACGTCTACAGTACTTCGGGGGGTATGAACAAAGAAACCAACAATAACAAAAACGTCCAATCGTGTGATCTGAATGACACTGACTATGATTTAGGACCATGGCAACCTCAAGTTCACAAATAATTGTTTTTGTACACACAACACAGGTTTGAACCGGTTTATCGCGACGGCTTCAGCAAATTTGAGGAACCGTGGGTTGTGGTGGCGCACTATAATGGTGAAGGCTGAGGTCAGGTTTTAAATTTCTAAAGAGGCGAATTCCCATCGCACGTATCAAGCTGTTACGTCGTTTGGTTAATTTGAAATGCAAGCTTGCTCGTGAACGGGTGAATGAGGAATTATTTCGCAGGTGTATGAGTGATAATCGGTAAGTACGTTCAGAACATTTCATCTATACCACTCAGTGCTCTACTGTTGGAAGCACTTTCGTTAGGATTGGATTATAAGATACCTATACGCAGACCTAACCGAATATTTGTAGAAGCACAGTTTGAGAACCTGATTGATCAGGTCTCGGAATAAACGCCGACTAACGCCGACAATTTTAACTGGTTCAAAAATAAACTCACTGATGTAGCTTATGAATGTTCGCATACTCGTGTGAACGACAAATGTTCAGTAACAGCCAAGCATATTCGAGCTGTGCAGGAACTCAAATCAGAAAATGTTGTAATCCTTAAGCCAGACAAAAGCTCCGGAGCAGTAGTCATGGATAAGACGAGCTACGTGGAAAAAAGGATATCAATCCTGAGTGATAGACAAAAATTGCAACTGATAGACAAAGAAGAAAACATTTGTTTAATAGAAGAGAGAATCGGCCACCAGTTAGAAGTAATTCTTAAACATGGCTGGATAGATGAAAAGACATGCAAGTACCTAAAGCCCGGCGGTTGCTCGTTGCCTGAACTGTACGGTCTTCCCAAGACCCACAAGCAGGGTATGCCACTTCGACCTAGATTAGCCATGTCTAATTCAACTCATCACAAACTGGCTAGATGGTTGGTCGAGATTTTGAAGCCAGCCATTCAAAAATGTGACAGCTATAGTATCAAAGACTCGCTGGAACTTGCGGGTGAGTTGGATCGAATCAATATCAAGAATGAACATATGTGCTCCACAGATGTTCGATCTCTCTTTACCAGTGTCCCCCTGAGAGAGACTGTTGATTTTATGTGTGAACGGATTGTTTCCGAAAATATCCCTATGCCCATCCCAACTGATTATCTGAAAACGTTACTTTTATTGTGTACGGAGAATGTTAGTTTTAATTTTCTAAACACACCCTACAGACAAATCGACGGAGTAGCGATGGGGAGTCCATTAGGCCCTCTTCTCGCTAACTTTTTCATGATCATGATAGAAGGGCAACTGAGTGATATCATCTCACAACTATCCTACTACAGACGCTATGTAGATGATACTTTGGTCATTGCCAAAAGTCGCGAGCTATCTGAACAATTTGTCCTGCGGCTTAACGGCGTTCATCCCAACCACAAGGTGACGTGTGAACCAGAGGCTGATGACAGTCTGCCTTACTTGGATATACTCATCAAACGAAGAGCCGATGGAACAATAAAGCGCAGCATTTAAAGGAAGCTAACATGGTCTGGTCAATATATGCATTTCACTAGTTTCAACCCGGTGAAATATAAGCGGGGTGTAGTGAGAATACTGTTCACCAGAGCAAGCTGTATTTGCACATCCGATTATGTTGAGCAAGAGCTGGAAATGCTTAAGACGACTCTGAGGGGTAATGGGGACCCCAGAAGCTTTGTTCAACGTCATAGCGAGTGAAGACCCAAAAGTAGTAAAATGATGAGGTTTCGAAGAAAGTAGTATATATTGAGCTACCATTCAGAGGGGATATCGCGACGATGCGTACAACCCAACGAATTGTCTCTTCGCTCAAACTTACTTACAACGCAGCCGAATTGAGGGTCCTTAATCAGACTAGCAGGTTACCTGTATCTACAATCAAAGGAGATCAACCTATTGGCGCCAAATCACACTGTTTACCAATTCTCATGCAACTGCGAAGAAAGTTACATAGGCAAAACCGACAGATCATTGATCTCAAGGATGAAGGAACATGTACCTAAGTGAGTTCACAAACAGGTCTCAAAACCGGACACTGTAGCCACAGAGAATCGTAAGCCCCCAGCTTCGTCAGTTGGACGACACATCCTGTCAACTGGCCATAAAGTGGACCTGACCTCAGCCTTCACCATTATAGTGCGCCACCACAACCCACGGTTCCTCAAATTTGCTGAAGCCGTCGCGATAAACCGGTTCAAACCTGTGTTGTGTGTACAAAAACAATTATTTGTGAACTTGAGGTTGCCATGGTCCTAAATCATAGTCAGTGTCATTCAGATCACACGATTGGACGTTTTTGTTATTGTTGGTTTCTTTGTTCATACCCCCCGAAGTACTGTAGACGTTAACTTGAAAGGTTCCTGTGTTATTGGTTATTTGGTACTGACGAGCCAATACGAAATGTTAGCATCTACCAGTGTTCGTCTTCTAACTGTTTTGTTCAAATTATTGAAGGGATATAACTGTTTTAACTTTATCGTAAAGTCACACAGATGACAGTGTGTCCTAGATAAAAACCTATCGCTTAAAAGAATTTTGTGCAGACAAAACAGGCTGCCAATCTCACACAGCATTGTATCTCTGTTCTGAAATAGGCGACCAGAGGTTAGCCTAGCATGAAGTAAAGGTTACAC
>JTDE01000811.1:71362-123464 GCA_014338405.1 Paragonimus skrjabini miyazakii
TAGCTGACCAGTAGTATGGTATGGGTCAAAAGAACTACTTGTGCAGGGAAACTAATTGCAATCCACAACGTCGGGGAAACAGATAACTGGGAGCCAGTAATGAAAATATGTGAAAGTATTGTGAGGGATGTAGCAACAAAAACTTAGTGTTGTGCTGCTGAAAGCAGACACATCTCAGTCACACAAAACAGTACTTGTGTTTGTTGTGTATTTTCAAGTATCTTTCATCTGGTGAATAATAGTGGACAACTTCACAGACAACCACTGAAAATGGTTGTTCTAGAAATTTTTTGTTTCAAAATTGGACACCACCCACACTCGATCACGGCCTTTGCATTCAGATAAACCTTTCGGTCAGCCTACTTCGAAAGGAAGCATTATACTCGAGTTTCGCTCTTATTAGAGCTCACCAATAGTGCATATCCTTGTCCGGATCAAAGTTTGCACTCTGACTGTCGTGCTTGTGAGACTAGCGTGTTAACTGCAACGCCAGAAACCTCACAACAGGCATGACCAAATAATCAAATCCAAACGCTCAACCACAACCTTGTATGAATAGTGTTCAGCTTGCCCGATCATTTCGAAAGGACAATGAACAGAATCACTCTGTTCTATCCAATCGATAACCCCGTGATCAGGACTCCCCAGTCAAACTGAAGTTACTGTCTTCATTGAACCAACTGAGCATGGTTTGAATCAGTAGTGAAGATTTGGGGATTTAGGGCTAGCCGGAAAGCTTATATGAATGTAAAGGCCACGATCGAGTGTGGGTGGTGTTCAATTTTGAAATAACCTAATTCTCCGAATCTTCACTACAAATTTTTTGTTGTTAGAAGAATGGAGTAGGACAGTCATTACTTTATATAAAAGGGAAGATCGAACGTTACCACTCCCTACAAAAGTCACATGAGGTGGTTGAGACGTTGAATGTTACGGTCTATCTATAGCACTGCGTTCTACACAAACTATTACTTGTCGATAAGATTTTGAAAAAAAAGTAGACATCAGAGCGGCTTTTCAGGTAGAGGTGGTAATGCGGTCACTTTGATACAGTTTAAGGGCCTCGTGCTTATTGATAGAATCAGTGATCGCGTATATAATCTAAAATACAACGACTACCTGTTGGTTTACACTGGAAATATCGTAACTAGATCTAAACTTAGAATAATCGAATACTAAAAAATGATCACTAAATCATCTGAAAATTAAACTGAATGTAAAATCATGATCAGGGGTTTGGTAACCTCGGCTGAAATACCAAACATCATTCAAGCAGTTGATCTGGCGAATATGAAGGTGAGCATGCGAATGTTAGTAACCACAAACGTCATTGAAATTACTAGGATCAGGTAGGCTGTAACATGTTACATTTTTGAGGCTTCTTGGATGTGGAGGATGATAATGGATTAATCAAGTTGACTTTTACGGATGGCCAAATAAAGGATCAAATCCTCTTTTAAAATCAACAGGGTTTCCAACTAACCAATCTAACTCAGAGTATCGATTACATTTTTGCCTTGTTTTTCACAGCTAACTACGATCTGCAGCTGTAACATACTTTCAGCATTTATCTGTGTACACATACTATGTATTCTCTCGTTTTCAGATCAATCAATCGTATTCAAGTAGTCTGCTTTAAGCACCATCACCTTTGTAACTTGTTTACCAGATTCAACGGAACTTCTGTATCTTAAGTAAAATGTTACCGATAAACAAAGTTGTCAACGGCATGTTATAAGGGTTAAAAACATTAGTTATAGGGTTTAAATAGAAGGAGTAACCGTATGCGGCATTAGCGTACTGGGTCGACTGTTAAATCTGTGATAAGCTTTCCAGACTGTTCAATCCCTGACAACGAATATGGAATGTAGACCATCAGAAGAGCTCACAATGAAACAACCGACTGCGAAAAGAAGGAACTTCTAACCGGTTATTTTTGAGAAAACTTGTGATACGACTCTAAGTTGTATCTTCGCGTTGTCGTCGTTGCGGTAGGCTATTGGATTTAGGATGGGACCCGCCCCCCTCCCCCCCCCCAAAGAAAACAGCTCAATACTGGAAGTTTTAGCCCTACGCCAATTGAGTGATCGACCACACCCAAATGGACAACCAGTTAAGTGAATACCCTCGAAACAACCGAACGCTGAAGTTTTTCAACATCTACACCACACATAAGAATGTCAAAGTAAACAATGAACACATTACATTAAGTGCATCTAATTTATTCGGACAGCCGTACAAATCGATACAAGCAAGCTTTGTGCGTATTGATAGTCACTTGGTATTCTGTTTATAGTTCCGTACTTCTTAACGATTTGCGAGTGAAATCGACTCAGCTTAGGATGGCAACGCCCAAAATGAGTTTGCAGTCACACACGAGACATTGTGTAGTAAAAATCGTGAAACGTTCTGTTTTAAAAGTAATCAGTCACTGCTAATTGTCTGACGCAATAAAATCGCGAAAGAAAACATTTCAATATGAGAGCAATAAGAAGAACCATTGTAAGTGACAATAATCTCGTACTCAAATTTTTCGTGTTTTGACAATAAGCATGGACTGAGCACAATTCGTTTAATCGGACCAAACATGTACAGAGCCGCACAAGCTATAAAACACCGACAATTTTCAGTGTTATTCTGTGTTGTTATATGAAATAAATTTATGGTTTACTATCACTGTTTATTTTCTCCTTGCAAATAACAAGAGCAAAATTGAAGCCTAGTGCTCCTGTCAAAATCGGATGACGGAAAGATGCGCTTGAATGCGAGGACCACAAAACGCGTATGAGTGATCTTCAACTAATATGAACGAAATACTTTGTATTCAATAATGCTCAAAGCATAGCTCATAAGCTTAAGCGATTTATATGGTTCTAACTCGACGAAGGGATTTAATTACGGAACGATCGACTTGTTTTAACAGGCAGTAACTTTGCCTCTTATTCAGACGATCAAGTAACCTGAGCATTACCTACAAACGTATGTGGCAGAGTACTAAGATGTGATACTTTGGTCATGCAAAATGTGAGATCACTGACACAGTAGTCAACATCGTTGCTTTGTGAGAACGGGGATCGAAGTGTAAACTTCGGTCATGGTGAGAAGCTCCATTATTAACGAACGAAATTTGTATTTAACGTCTATATCAAACAGAGCTGGCTGAAAAGTTTATCTGGATTTGTGAACTTCGATCAATTATAATTGGTGTTCTACTCAAACCACACTCTGTAAATGATTCAACTTTGAATGTCTTTTTCAAGTTAATACTTGTTATTTGCCTCGGATAAGGTATCAACAAAACGGTTTTTTTAATCTACTGTTTTGAGTGCATTATGCTATATATAAACGGCTCACTGATTATTGTTGCATCTTGAAAATTGAACCCTACACTTGTTAAGGGATTCCAAGATGAATTCATAAATCATCGTCAGCTTGTATAGTCTAACTGCCCAGCCACTACCATACTGTGCACTGACGCTGGCTTTTTAAAAGATGCCTTTTATTTCCCGTCTTTATTTATCCATACTAGGCAGTAATCATCCAACGAAAACGTTTTTGAGAAACTATGCAATAGGAGGTTACTAAAATCATTTAAAAGCATCCTGCAGTTTACATACCGGCCAATTAACACAGCTCATTTTACTGTTTATCTGTAAATATGTATCTTTATTGTCCAACATACCAGTTAGCATGCTACACGCGCGCTCGCGTTTATGAGTCAGCATCCCAGTCCACAACATCCCCATATTTCCGCTCACGCATCGTGTGCACTTCCGCTCGGTTTATGTGTGTGATCGGCGCCGTCTATCGGGGGGTTTTCCGCCTACCATTCTTCGTCTGTTGGTCCGATTTTGTTGAGCGATTGCTCGTCCGGTCGCTCGTGTTGTCCTCCATCTATCCACAGTGGGCTATGATCGTATTCTACGGGAGTGTCGAGATATTCTCGCCAGTGTTGGAATAATCGCCCCTCCGATTTCGTCGTCCATTCTATTTTGCTTGCCATGTCTCGCCCGTTGGTCCGATCCGGTCGAGCGATGACTTATCCGATTGCCCCCGTTGTTCGACATCCGCTCGTTGTGGGTTTTTGAACGTAACTCACCTCCGCGTCGAAGTATTCCACCGAGTGTTGGAACGCTTACACCCCCGGCCTGACAATCCACCACAGTACGCCTTGTGTACTCTCGCATTTTTCCGTATTGAATGTACTGCCTACCCGTCTATTAGCGAACAATCCTTTAGAGAAGTAGTCACTCAACAAGGGGAGTCAGCTAACGCGTTGAAGTCGGTGGCAATGAACGTTCGCTTTTGTCCGACTACAGTTTAGAACAGTACAAGATACCTGTGAGAAATTTGCACGCAAAGTTTCCCCCAGTGACTCACACCCCATGAAACTAGATGTATCCAACCATCATACCTCAACATACAGGACAGTAGCTACCCCTGACCTTGCTCATTTTATGCATGACAAAATGAGAATGGCTACTGATGTGTTCTCCTATCTTGATAAACGAATTTTCATTAAATACTCTCTATTAGTTTGCCAAACTTCTAGCTTAGCTGGTAGAGCACATACTGCTTAGAGGCATATGGTTCTTGTCTCTGTTAACAAAATTGTCAGGCTACTCACTATTAATACGATTACGATGCTCAACAGCCAGCTTGGCAGATGTTAGGGTCTGATGCTCGAGACAACACTATCACATCAGTCTACCCCTGAGTGATTTGATGAATACCACAAAAACAATAGGGTTATTGAGTAGATTAGTCATAACGTGGTTTAGTATCTTAACTGGTAATGTACGTACCGCATAGGATCGTTTGATTATTGTCTCTGGTTTATACCCATTGAAGCCCAGATCTACCACAAAGTGATCGCTTCTGCTCACTGGTAATATGTAGTAATTTTGAATTACTGATGAGTAATCAAAATACAACTCAACAAATCAATGATTTCTATGAGTTCAACTTGGAGAGAAGTGCTAGTCGAGGGGTTATCGACTTGAGTTAACAGACAGTAACTGTGCCTCATATTGAGACGATCGGGCAACCTGATCAACACTTACAATCGAAAGTGGTTGAGCGTTCGCATATGAGTATTCGGTCGTGAATAATGTAAAGCGCAGTGGTAACCACGGTTTCCTCATGAACAGCGTGGCTGGAGTTCTAGTTCTGGCAATGGCAAGGATGTGCACTACTACTATTCGGTGCGAAACTCGAGTGTAGTGTTTCTTTTTGAAAGGGGCCGACTAGAAAGTTTATGGAAATGCGACAGCTGCGATCAATTGTGAGTGATGTTCATTTTATATAAATTCTGAATTACCTGTGTTTGAATGAATACAGCAATAAGTTATCCTGAACTGCATGATAATGATTTTTCCAGGGTCTTGCTCGTAGGTGAACTAATAATCAATCACACTTTATCTCAGAGTCCCCATTTGGATGAAATTTGTAGCCAATCCTATTCGAAAAGAATTAGTCGACCAAAAAATTGAAACTTTCGTGTAACTATTTTGCAACATTTTGTCACCGATACTGAAAATATCGGTCATGAGACAAACAGTTTTACCACTGCGCCATTGACCTCAAATTGGTCGGAACTGAATTGTCACATCTACACATTCATCCACGTTCGTTAATGAGTAAAGCTGCGATTGGTCGATTGGTTTGGGTGAACACACGGTTGAAGAAGAAGACACGGTGTTAAATCAAACCGATAACCCCTCGGAGGTGAAATCACAGAGATTCTTAAACTTGCTGAGCGGTGTTTTAAGCACCAGACAACCTAAGAATTACTCATAAACGAATGTGGCTGACAGTTTCCCTATGATGATTTCGTCTTATTCAGCCTAAAATCAGTAGAGAGATGACCAACACGGTGATCTCACGACAGCACAGGCTGGATTTCAAATTCAAGACGTTGTAAAATGTGACGAGCTCTGTCAAGGACCAATCTTAAGGTTAATGTGTCCTTTCTAAAGGGGGATGACCAAACAGATTATTTGAATACAAAACCGTAATCATATATGAGCGACGTTCAACTTATATGACTGTATGTCTTCGCAACCGAAAGCAAAAAACGAAACCCGGTTATTAACCACAGCTTAATTATTGAGCGCAAATGATCTGTGACGGGTAATGGTACATGCTGTTTTTTTGATCATGAAAGATGATTACTGTGTGAAGGTGTATTTGCGACCCACGCAAATGCGGCTTAGTGCGCTTATCACCCCGAAGAACTGGACAAGTAGCCACAGGAAGAAAGGTGAGGTACGTGTTACTGCGTTCAAGTAAGCCCAGTTACAGATTGCCATGATAGTAATTACGGTGTTCCTGTCAAAGGAAAGCTACTCAAACCATAATAGGGAGCTATGGAAAATCTTTTGCAACGTTTGGTTAAATTTCTCACGGTACTTTAAGATCTTCTCATTATCCCTTGTTTATAACTACAGCTGTGCATCTACGATAACCATTCGTGCCATATCACTGGCCAACACTGGTTACCAATTAAGCTCATACTGAACACAAACAGACACGAGTACGACCAATGTGTGTCCATACCTGATTTGACAAGGCTTGTAGGCTGTGCACAACCTGTTGCTACGTCAGTATTTGCAGTGGATACATGGGCCACTCGGCATGCTTGTCTGGTCCTGTACAACGTTGGTAACGGTCAACTGAACAATAACTCAACACAAGGCAAAGTTGCGTGGGCCAAAGTTGATATCAAACCCAAACTTGTGGTGAAGTCACCTTCCATTAGATAATCACCGGTTAGTGACAATGATACTGCCGAGAAACTGGTAAGATACGCTGACCAAGATGTAGGTTGTGAGGGTCATGCACAAAATGATAACAAAAAACATCAAGTTACATTAGAAATACTAAGAATATTGAAGAAAATGAAGGGAACCAATGAAAATTGTGCAAGTAGGCCGCTTTCTCTAAACTCGAAGCAGGAGTAGTTGAGATAAGAAATAAAAGTCAAGGCAGACTTAACAGTTCATCCTTAAACAATTTGGAGAGTGTTGACTTTGTCTGTAATCTACAGATCTGCAAGTCAGAGAGTAGGCAGCCATCTGGCGTCATAATCGTCAGCAAAATAAGTTATAGGAGATAAAGAATAAATTGACCTGCTGAAGTGATAAGTTCGCTGTATGTTTATGGTAAGTGGTTCACCATGAATGTTCTAAAGTATGTCCAGTGATATTGAATTGATGAAAGCGGTTGTAAAACTTTTTCCAGGTAGCAGGAATACGTGACACAGAAAGTTTGCTTACTTTATAGGCCAGGTCAATTCATAGGAAGAGCAACGTAGTACTTCCCAAAGAAGGGTATGACGCGTGGAAGTACGATTAATGAACTGTTGGAGATCTTTGGGCTTTACAGTTGTTTAAACCTAGAGAATTCTTGCGTTTCAAGGTAAAATCACACCGACATATACCTCGAGGATCACACAAAGACTTCATTACTATGAATAATTCGCCAACACTTTGGGTCATTTGACACGATCAATATTTAAATAAAGCCTTCCATACTGGATAACCGTAGGGGCTTACGAACAAAATTGAAAGTGCTGGATTCCAGGCATCAAGGATTTCGTGAACATGCTCAGTCACATAGTGTAGTGAAGATACCATCTTAAACCGTATATATTACATCAATAATTCTGATAAGTATGCAACTGGGACTCAAGGTCAAACTTTATAGCCGTGACCTGAACCTCCTAAGAAGAATTCATAGAAACTCCTATCATGAAATTTCTCTTATCGTGGCCAACTGCACAACCTCTACATTTGGAATTAAGAAACACACACACCTACCATACACACTTTAAAATGATTTCACTCGTACTAAAAGTGCTCAGAAATGGACCATATGAAGGATTATAGGGCTGAGGCAAATCCACCAGACAGAGAGGCTAGTGTAATCAAGTCAGGTATCAATGCAATACGGATACCATAAAGGAGACCTTATTCTCGTACAAACACTCCTCCGCAAATCGGATCGTTTACTAACACGTCTCTCACCGACAAAAGAAGGAAAATGCCTAATAGCTCATTCCATAACCTAAGTTGTGGAATGGATAAACAAAAATTTATGCATTCTTGATATGGTTTCCCGTTCCATTAAGATGCTACTGCAAACAAACTTGAATGTCACACGCCGGCTTTTTGAAACATCTACCAGTGTAGCTGAAAGTACTGTTTTATCGTCAGATGAGACTGTGAAAACGACGCAGTTTTGTTTACTGTCTTTCTTCCGTACATACATAAGGGTGTTCCACTAGCATTTGGTTCGCCTATCTTCCTGACTGCCGATAACTTGTCTAAGCAAAACTTAAAAACAAAGTACCATCCAGCGTTCCCGATCCATGCATAGTTTGGTGGAGGTGTGTGGATCATACACTGGTATTGGTATGCATTTAAACGAGTGATACACTTACGGAACACACAAATGATTTTAATCGGCACATCAGTGTTGCGATCGAACTTGAATCGGTGAGCCAGGAAACTGGATTTTAGAGAGTACATAATGCAAAGTTAGTGGTAGACTGAACAAGAGAATGAATGGAAAGGATATCCATCTCAGTAGGTACCCCGCCTCTACTTCGGAGTACACCATGTGTATCACGAAAACAGTTACACCTGATCTAAATCAGCACGTTTTGCTACCAGCCGTTAAAAATAATAACACCTCGTGAATTGGGGAAAATATAGGTAATTTGCTAAGTTGTCCTGTGTATGAATTCAGCATGTTCACCTGAGCAGAAGATTCACTACTATAAACAACCTTTTATTTGTCCAAGAATATCGCCTTCAAATGAACAAAATATTTTTCTTATCATTTTTTCCACTGTCACCATCTTTAGCAGAAGTAACTTCTGTCTGTTATTCAGAAAACCGAGTTCAAGAAACTCCCGCCTTTAACGAACTGGTGCAATAACTATTGCTTTTTGCTTCCCTGGACGACGACACCTGAATTGGTCAAACGTACTCCCTAGACTTAAGTCAACAGAACTTGGCGCAATCAACTCTCCTGGGTTAATGTCCATCAACTCCATCATTCCGCTACCGTTATCAGTTAGCCAACATACATATTTTAAATTAGTTTACAAAACTCCGACTTCACAAGAAGACAAACACTACTCAATCGCAGAACACGTCAGCAGATCTGTAGTAGGAGCGTATACCGATCAGATGTCGCAATCTATAACGTAAGTCCTGCGCGGGGTGACTGGAGGCAAATCGTGAGCCGGGTTATCGCGATCGATCATAGCAACCTGCAACAACACCTGGTATTAAGCAGACTATAATGGTGCTGAGCGCATAAGTTCTGATGCGGTTTTTCACCCACCAAAACCCAAATGGTCTACATCTACGAATGCAAGCAGGAACAGATAATAACTGTCCAGCTTTATTCTAACTTAGGCGCTTCACATTCTGATCGCAGTTGACCCATAAATCCATATATCCTATTGGTAGCTTTTCACTCACCGCAGGTCAAACATATCAACGCGCGCTGTTTGATGACTGCATTTTATAAAAACTGTGTACTTCAATTTTTCCCACTCATATTGCTTGGCAAAGGCTTTCTAAGAGGATCGGAACTTTGGTCCTAACTCGTGGCGATCCTCATATACTTGTGAGACTATTCACACTACACGTTTTGTAAACCTGCCTCCTAGTCCACTCTTATGGGACAGTAAATGTGTACATCTGACGGAATTTTGTTTTAATGGTGCTTCTGTGTTCATTGCTGACGTATTTGCACGCGAACAAGTTTATCCAAACTTCTTTACACACCGTTTTATCCTAACTTCACCAGTTGTCATACATATGTTATTCCGCCATCAACAAGGTGACAAATAACGAGATGCTTCTCCTTCCTTTACGAGCCTATGAACCAACAACTGGAGAGTGAAATCCGATGATTTTTCCATGGTAACTTGTATAAGCCTTATTGCATCTAATTTTCGGCTTGAATAGCATGTAACTTTTAACTTCTACATCTGTCTGTCGAGAAGCAGGGCACTATCTGAACCGATATGTCGTGCGCACTGTTTTCAAAAAAACCTTCTCAGCAAAATCTGTTTGAACACAACTGTTTTGGAACTAGCTGAAAAAATGATAATAACGTAAAACTACCCCTGTCCGCGTGAGCAAAATACAGAATGCAAATACGCTTGTGGGTATGCGCGCACATACGTACACGTAGGTCAATAACAATCGGGACAAACCGCGAAGGACCGTTTAATCGTTGCATTTTTCTTAATGGCATTTGGGTGTGTCAGGGCGGGCCGGTCTTTCCAGGTCAAAACTCAATCTGTGGGCGGGGTTGTCCGAAAGATGTACTGGATCGAGATCCGAACAAAGCAAGATAATAGCGGCTTAGCTCGTTGACTTCTACTTAATCCAAAATCATATATCTGCCGCAGTGCTTTTGCTTGTGTACGTCCATTTAAAATGCGTGAATGAAACCAAACAAGTACCGCCGATTAGTAGCCATCGCTGAATTGAAATACGAATGTTTTTTCTAACATTGGAGGACTACAAAATAATAACGGGTACAGCGCAGACGAGGATGAGCGATATTCAGTTACTGGCATTAAAACCTGGTTCCGACCTAACCTAAGTGTAATGTTGGCTTCAATAATGTACGTTGAGAGGGTTCGTTTTCAAGGAGCTTAAACGATTTCTTTCTCGTGGTTCTTTTTGCGCATGGCAAAAGAACATACAAGCTGCTTCCACTAATCCAGTAGCTTATCACTGAATTAAGTCAATGCATGAGACAAAATACCACAAGTTTGCTGGCATACTGCCAATCTACCGCTTCTAGTCTCGCTATCCTCCTGTTCAGGTAAATTCTTGACAGCTATCTAGAAGTCAACCGAGCTATTTCCTGTGAGACTTATGAAAATGAATAAAATTCAAACCGCAATATTGGACAAGTTAATGTTCGTGGAAGGTTAGAATCATTTAGCCAGTGTGAACCAGATCTGAAAGGTAAGCAGTTTTTCCGCACTACTTGCGGTGTGTTGGTTTTACATTCGTTTGCCCAGAGTAAATAGAGCGATTTATTTTATGCGCCATTATCTGCTTCTCATTTCCTATCAACTGTTGAATGCCATTCAGGTACCAGCTCTCAGGTGTCTGTAGGAGACATTTGAATCTTATGAAAATCAATGGAAATAGGGTGTCTGGGCCCATCTGTATCGGAAAGTGACTGTGATTGCATGAAAGTACACTGAATCAAAAATGAGGCCCGTGAATTTTTCCTATCTGGTCCAATCTACCATAACCCGCCATGAAACGACAAGCAGAAAAAGCACAACGAAGTTTTCATGAACGAGTGACGAAAACAGCAGTTTTTGTTCACATTTATTACTGTTAATGTGTTCCGTATTTATTAGAGATTACTGCTGGAATATCCTTCACAAGTTGTTCATGATCTCCGCGGTGTGCTCTTGTTATGTCGTCCAAAACACAAATATAGAATGTAAACCAATCTGCAGTCGAACATTTTTCAGAATTACTCCGTTGATTGTGATTCTGTGGGTATTGATTGATAATAAAATTGGTTATAAAAAAAGATCAGTATTGTGACACTACTGAATACTCCTGTACCGACAACAGTAATAACACCAAACAAGCAAATAGATGAAAACTGCCGACTAATTCTAGCAGCAGTGAAACTACAGTCTGGTATTACTTTTTAGAAGCAACCGGTTGAAAAGTACATCTAAATATAAGAGCTGCAGTCGGTTGTGAATGATGTTCTGATTTCATCTATCAAATACCCTGAAATCTACCAAAAGATAATTTTACTTGTTACCTTTGTTGAGCATTAGGCTAGTTCGCACATATCCAAATGTGCAGTGAGTCGACTGTAAGGGTTATATCTTTTTTATACATGGTGTACGCCGACGATATGATAACATATTGTCCGCCAGCATCTGTACATTGTCCCAACCCCTTAAACGCCGTGGTATGTAGCATCTATTATATATATATATATATTTGAAGACTACGGCTTTCAGAAATGTACTTGCTTCGTTAGTATGATAGGTAAGGCTTACAACTGATGAGCAGTTTAATTCTCTTGTTCATAATTGCTGTTGTACAGCAGCACGACGTACACAGATTTTTTACTCAAGGATACATTCTGTTTCTGGTGATGATCGAGGTTATCGCACACACCCGATGTCCGAGGTTGAATGCTCATTCAATATACATCAGTTTTCAAAACTAGCTTGAATGATGTGACATCTTACAGAAGTCAAGTAGCTGTCTGGATGACGGATGCACAAAGTGAAGTTTAAAGAATTACAGATAGTTTGATGATTAGTAGATTACCCAATGATGTTTTATGCCGACCATATGAATTAGACGCAGTTATTGATTCTGTCTCAAAATGATTAGAAATATTCGAAAGTTTGTCGTTCAATCTCCCTGCGTCAGCCTAACAGAATAAGGCCTCAAACTTTGAGGTAAACATCCTACGGATTTTATCGTTTTACTTGCGTAGTTTACGACGAAGCAAGTCAAAAATTTCACCAAACCATCAGTTTCCAGTACGTGTATTCGCACTACCACACAACTTATCAACTAATAATTTGATTGCTAAAACATGTGTTCAACTTACTGTTGACAAAACTTTTGACAACCAAACACCATAAATCATAGTGCAGTCATCCAGTCAAGTGTTGGAATGAAGTCGCATCGAAAAACTGTAGTTTATGTGTAGTACATGGACAAATTTAACAGAAAATCTCCATTTGGTAAACATTTCAGGAACCACAGAACCTATGCTGAAACTCCTGAGAAAATATTCGTTTTCGCTTGTGCCTGTTTAGTAGGTGGAGTCTGAAACTTATGGCAACATAAAGGGGCATTAACATGATCTATTCAGTGAACTATATCAGGGTTAAAGAAAACAACTGGAGCTTTCCAAAATTTGTCGCACTTTTCAATTATACGAGCTTCCTTTAGTGAGTACCATTTTTTTACGCGTTTTCCTATAGGTATTTGCAAAATCTGATCTTGGCCAGTGCCGCGCTTACCGTTTGTTCTTATGTTTAAATGACAAACACCACGAATTTATATATGCTTAACTCCTATGCAGTATCCTGAAAAGGCTGATCGCCGAAATGAACTGTAGTCTTGTTTGTAAGTCAATATCTAAACGACTTTCACGTACCTTGAAATTTCGCCAATAATTTGTGATCAGTATTCACAATGACACAAGAACGGTCGTACTTAACGTTTTTAGAATGGGACCGGTAAAAGAGTATTTTGTAAAAAAATCGAAAGAATATCGATGAACTTTTACTCCACAATGACAGTGGGAAATGTGAAAAGAACACCACTGTGGATAAGTGAAGCAAAAATGATCAAACTGTAATTACCTTGTATATAGAACTTTGAACACAACTGCTGTGAACATTTCTTTTTACTTGCGTGGGAGAAAACGAAAATGGTCAAAAACAGTCAACGAATAATTGAAAATTGAAAGAAGGTTAGAAGATAAATTAGATAAGTAAGTTCAATGATTTTTATTGTTGTAGACAGTTGCATTCCTCATCTACATAACAGTGCGAAATAAAGAGAGAGATGGGCGTGGTCACATCTTTAAAATTGAATCAAGCAATTCGGATTTCATGTATTATGGACATCTTTTACGAGTTTCTGGTGAAAACCCAGTAACCTACCAAGTGTATGCACAGTCGATGTTTAGTTCTAAGAAACCATGCACGTAGAACAGGTGAGATGTAGAAACAAAGCTGGAAAGGGTATCATCAGAAACGTATCAAAGGTACACTTACCTTTGATTCAAAGACAATAGTTGATTGTCTTAACACTTTCAGATTAAGGTTTATTCAATCTTTTCCAAGTGATTAGTTAGCGCAAAATATTGACAAATTCTCTGTACACTTGTGTGAGTAAGGAGATGATCTAGACAGTGACAAAAGGCTTTCTCGGAGAATTTCTGCAACTTTACTCTTTTCCGACAAAAACTATTTAAAATGGAATAAATAGTCGATTCTGTCAGCAAATGCAATGAACTTCCAAAAGGCAGGGTTTACAAACGTAGTACGATTAAAACCATCATGATAATTCGGTCGTATCCATTGTGAGATCAATTGTTCAGTGGTCAACACGGTTGCCTAATGAGAGCGTGACCGGAGTTTCAACCCCAGCCGTGGTAAGGATATGTACTACTGACAAGCTCTAATGAGAGCGAAACTTGAGTCTAGTGTCTCTTTCCGTTTGAATGGGGTAGACTGGAAAGTCTATGGGAATGTGACCTCTGCGATCAATCGTGGATGATGTTCAACCCGAAATATTTACATTAGTTTCTCACAGGCTGTAGAAAGATATTGGCGGCATAACTGGGGTATAACATAACTCATCTACCACCTTACAACAGTGTTAGGCAAAATCTCCTCATTTGCTGTTTAGTAGTTGCAGTTTGTGGGTAATATGTGGCTTGCTACCTTGACAAACAGATATAACTCATTTTCGGCCATCACTTGGACGTGACAGCTGCAAGGGAGGTTTGAAATGACAGTTAAATATATGGTTTATCAGGTCACTTTTCGCTGAAGTAACAAAAGTGTCGTAAGGGCGCAAATCGATGTCCACGTCACTAATGAGTCCAACACTTTCACAAACCAACAATGCAGTCCATTCTGATAAACCCTAGTCAAGCCGTACAGTTTTCATACAAATCGATCGTTTTCAGACAAGTTTTCACCCAGCAGACATTTTTTAGGGCAATTTCTTCTCACCACTGATCTACAGCCATAAATTTCAACCGTATGCCTATAAGTTTAGCTAGCACTGACTATCGAATAAACTATGTAAGTAATAGACTAAGTGTCTAGCAACTCTGTTCGATTTTTATCGCAGCCTAGTACGAACACGATGCGTCGATGTTTCCGTGTTGAATGCGAAGAAATTCCAATTGGTACTCACAAAGAATGGGGTCGTATGGTCATCTGCAGGGATGGCATCAGCTGACTTAACGTTAGGATAGCCTGATCGAACGGGCTGAATATCGTAACTCAGTATTTGAATGCTTACCAATCCGACAATAACAGTGAAGAAGTGTCGCGAAACAGCTGCAAAACGCTCATCACAGGCTGGCACAAAAATAGGCCAACAAAAAACTAACAGCACTGAATGAGAAATACACTGTACTAAACGTCATAGCTTCTGTGCGACCAAGACATTCATTCTGTTGCCGTATCACTCTACTCACAAATTTGTACTGTTAAGTAAACCGTGCTGGTCAAAACGGGGCAAACAGTGCTGTGTGAACTTCCAGTTATCTACAGATTTTGGTAATTAGCTTTTGACTGTGCAAACTCTCCATTTGATTATTACCAAATACAAATGTTACATGTTCTGAATGTTTTCAGGGTGTGGTTGGTAAAACAGCTCACTCCTGTTGTTGTAATGAATAGGGGGTAGAGGGAGAGTTCAGAAAGTCAAATTAAACCACATTTTAATATTGTTAGCTGTTAAATGATAATCCATGAGGGTAGCACGTAAAACACATCAGAATAAAAGTCTGATCCCAGAAATGTAGCTGGAATCCCAATGGATTTGATAGACTGATAAATAGGCATATATCATTGTTCTTCTAATTTTTCATGATTATATAAAGCTAGACCTAGATGCGAATGTTCTATGATACCGACTGACGTGGGAATACTCAACTCCCGATTTACTCTGTGTTTGAATTCATCTGGTAGTCAGTGACCATGAAAGCGTGTTAATGGGTCACTTCGCATTCAGGCCATCACCAAAACACTGCACAAATCAGCAGCTTAGTGTATTGGTCATTTTCACATCCTAGAAATACTTATGTGCCGTTACATGTGGGTTATACACCCGTTTTATGGTACTACGTTGATGTCCATGTTTACACTTCTGCGCTTTATGTCGTCACATCGATCGAGCTTGACTTTTAAGAATCACGATGGATAAAATGTCAAAGCATCATTCTGGTCATGTCAAATCGTATTAGGCACATATTAAGACAGAGCTCAGATATGGATTAACTGTAATCCTAGGCCTAGCGAGAACGTTCAGTCGCACCCGAAAGATTCTAGTTGCCACGGATGACGTTTAACTTAGATGTTCAGTAGGAATCCACGCTTTGTGGTCATTCATGTGTAGCTCCATAAACAACATCTAACTAAATATGTGGAATACCTAGAAATCCTCACTTCAAAAACTTCATCTGTTCGTTATTTTTGTATTCCCAAAAATGAAGGCTCATAATCTACACAGAATCTACACAATCTACACAGAAACTGACCATTCTGTGCGTCAGAAACATTACGGTCTCATTTTTATGTTAACAACAAAAAACACCCACTGGGAGAAAACCAGTTGCCCATTGTAGGGTGTAGTGCTAACCCTAGTTCAGAAACGGGGTATACAACATACAAATAACAGTAATTGCCTTTGTTTATTGCGCGTAGCTCACACTGTCACAGCATGTTTCACAAACTTCTGGTGATTTTCTGTCATATTTTACTGACTACTAAATTTAACAATAAGTATGGTACAGTTTATTGTTGTATCAAAAGGGTTATTAACATTAATGAAGGACGCCAATGAAGACATGTTGCCTATGCATTTACCAGCATGGGCTCAACTACATGTAATAACTGTCTTGACCATTAACGAACATTTGATCGGGTTTCAGGTATTCGTAGCTAGTTTTCCATGTGGCAGTTTAATTTCTATTTCCTGAGAATAGGAAAAATTGTCCTCAGTGTATGCGTCATGAAAACTCACTGCTCCAAATTGTGCGGCTACTAGCGTTGTGGTTGACAAACATGAGAGCCGGAGAACAAATGCGAGCTCGGACAACGATATACACTACTGATGAGCTCTATTAAGAGCGAAACCCGAGTCTATGGCTTCCCTATGAAGTGGGCTGATCGACAGGCTTATCCGAATACAAGGACTGTGGCCAGATGTGGGTGGTATTCAATTTGAAATGAACTAATCCTCCGAACTTCAGTTCAAACTCACTGTTTACATATATAATGGGTTACTTATTACATCATTACTTCGCTACATTCACGATCATTCACGCTCTCGTACATCCGTTCAGTCATTCATACATTCATGATCAGTCATCACGAATTCCCTTTAAATTGGCCCAAAATGTGTGGAAATTGCGACCAGTTCAATAGCACTAATAGTTTCGAAGTTACTGATGAGCAGCCGGGGATTTCGTTAATTTCAAGTTGAACATCACCCACAATTGATCGCAGCGGTCACATTCCCATAGACTTTCTAGGCGGTCCCTTTCAAACAGAAAGAGACACTAGATTCGAGTTTCGCCCTCATTAGAGCTCGTCAGGAGTGAATATCCTAGCTACTCTCTTCAACTTGTCTTTATGAACGGTATGTGTAAATACAGGCCCCGTACACCTTTTTTGATGACAACAGAATGAAATGGAAAACCAACATGGGTAGTCTGTTGAATGTGTTTTAGGAAGTGCGCGTTGTTTTACACCCTTAGATCACGTTGCCAGCAAAGTTGGTGCACTACCACGTGGTCTGAACGTTTTCTCAGAAAGGTGAGATCAACCAGTCGAAACAAAAACCACCTGTGACGTAGAAGGAGTAAAGTTAAGCATGGGCCCCTGTATAGTCCCATATCCGGCGGGAAAATACTTTCAGATCGTTGACAAACTGCTTGGCAAACTTGTCAACACAAATAAATCCCAACTGTCATACTAGTTTAAAAGTCTCACAGATCTTGAAATAGCAATGAAGTTGTCCTTCTTCTTAAGTATGACCGAACACTAGTGTTTGAGAGTGTCACGAAGGAATCCGACCTGATGTTTACAGATATATTTTTGCAGCACTGTGATCATCCAATGTGATGACAGCAACACCTCAATAATCGTCACACATGTAAGAAAAGTCCTTCTATTGGATGACGGATGATGTGACTGAATCATGAGCAGCAGTGATAAATTTGTCATAAGTTCGACATAACAACAGAGCCCTCATCTTCACTAAAAAGACCGGACGAAGTCGGTTTTAACCGAATTTTTGAAACGTTTAGTAAGCCTGATTTCCTGGATGCCTCATAATGTGGAGGTAAAGTAAAAAGATCACCGATTAAGAAACATCCGAAAAGCAAACACAAAACTTAACTCAAGAATGATGGTTGAGCTTTTATTCGAGGTATTCAGCGTAGCGACTTTTTTATACATTGTAGGATACCGATAAATTCATTGTTGGTCTCCTTGGTTATGTCGTTTATGTACAGTACTTTTTAAAACTAGTACGTTAAATTAATTGGTGTAATTTAGAAGTTCGAAATATAGTAACCAGTTTGTGATCACTACATCTCTCAATCAGTTTTACACTGACTGATGAGTTTGACTTTGCATGGTTGCACTATACTCAGGGCAAAACTTCCCAACCAGCTTCAAGAAGTTCAACAGAGTTATTCAAGATCCAACGATCGAAAACACAAGGAACGATGGTGACGGCATGTGATTTTTGCAGATGTCACTACTGCATGAGTAATGAGCATCTAAGTGTTGTTATATTTCAGCGATAGAGCATTTTCAAGTTCGGCCGGTCAGATCGTCGCCCACAGTCTTTTGAAGGTCTTCTTGACCGACTAGTTGGGCCACAAGATACACAGACAGACATATGTGAAGTTCACATATTTGATTCCCTCAATAAACCTGACTAAAATATGTAGCCGCCCAGATTACAACTTCGTACATCTCAATCATACAAGGCTTAGGCACCAGAATGGACTTACATATCAAAAGTCATGGCTGTATGGATCAGATAGACTGGGGTGACTAAACGGATGGGGAGGACAGCCGAAAATGAAAAACCGTAAGAGTGATCACAACCAGCGCCCCATACTGTAGACGATGAAAAAATATTTAACTGAAATGATTCAACTTACCCTTAAGGCGCTCTCGACTAACGTGATTCTCCCTCTACAATGAAGAAACAATAAAAAATAAAGCCATCAGTATTGAGCAAATTTTAACAAAGCGGATCATTAACAACAAAACAGATGTTAATAATGAAATAATAATAAAAATCAATAATAAAGTAATCATAAAATAAAGGTCAGAAGTAGCTAATTGCATGGTTTATTACCTGGCGATTTTCGATGCATCTCATGATGATTACCACCTGCAAACAGCAAAAGCCTCAGCGAACTGAAACATTTATCTAATGTTGTCTAGGTAAACGATTTTTAAAGCATGAGTACTGATGACCTTATGTCCAGAGGTCAACAAATAACACGCGAACGAAGGTACCGACTGGTTGCGTTACCCTTGTAGCGCAACACAAGTTGCTTGGGCCTGTCTCATCTCACACTCAACCTAAGCCGAAACAGTCTCAGTTACCCAACTCCGCAACTACCGTTTCGTTCGGTCCACGTAGGTAACCTAACACCCAACTTAGAACTGACAAACAGTGAGATTTAGAATAGCGTGGTAGGGGCAATTTCGTCAAGGGGACTGATATTCGACTGGTTGAATGTAGCACCGTGATGGAAGCCACGAAGAATGTTCGGCCGACTACTGCCCGAAGTCGGTGACTGAGTTGTTCTATCACATCGTCAACTTTACAGATTAGCTGTAAGTTGACGCTCTTTTTGGGTACAGTTATGTGCCCTGTTCCAGCACACTCAGCCTTGTTGTGCCACCCAGTGAATGTACGGGGATGGTTATTTGATTAAAGCACTATGCAAGGTGCCTAAAGTTGATAACTTCCTGGCATGGTGAAATAACGTCTCAACCAAAGAAAGCCTGCACTGAAGTGACGTAAAGTCGTTACAGTTCAACTATCCACCAGTTTGTAAGCAGGTCTTTCAATTGTGCCCTCTGGCTGTCTTGTTACGGGGATTTTCGAAAATATTTAATAGAAATTCATGGGTTTAGATTAATGAAAACTGAACGCAACTCACATTTGTTTGCATCCTTAGCATTCAGATGAGCTTATCGACCAGCCCGCCTCGCAAGAAAGAACTAGGCTCGAATTTCGCTCCTAACAGAGCTCATCGTTACCGCAAATCCCTACCTGGATGGGAGTATACACTCTAACCCTCGTGTTCTCAAGATTATCAAATACTTAAACCATATTCAGTTGATTCTATGATGCCAGTATTCTAACTGAGAAGTTATGAACTCGGAGTTATCAACTGGACTGAACAGAGCGATTCTGTTGCTTTTTTTCGAAATGGTCGAGCAAGCTGAACACTATTCACACAAGGTTGTGGTTGAGGGTTTAGGTACAATCATCCGGTCATACTTATTGTGAGGTCACTGGTGTTATGGTTAACAGGCCAATCTCACAAGCACGAGGACTGATCTGCGAATTCCTGTCCGGTTGAGGATATGCACTATTGATGAGCTCTAATAAAAGCGAAATTCACGTCCAGCATTTGCTTTCGAAATGGTCTAGCGGAAGGGCTTATCTGAATCCAAATGCTGCTATCAAGTGTGAATGGTGTTCAAATTGAGACTTTCGAAAAGTCAGTTGATTGGTCAGTTTCATGTCGAATTGAGAGTTGTATGCTATGATGCACTCGAAATTCGTTGAAGGCATACTGTCTTCGACTTCTCCGCTGGCGGCATTTAGTGAATGTGTGACGATGTCACACGTGTTAGCCATAAGACACGCGCTCGTCGGCATCAAGTGGTTCATGCTTGCTCGGTTTGGAAGCGACCTTGAAATAACTGACCAACGGAGGTGTAGGGTTTGTACGAATTGTTTATGGGCACAGACAGCAGTTGTAGAGTATGATGGCAATAGCCTCTCCCGTTGATAACAGTCGTGACCTGACAGCTCGGGAGTGGGCCTGACGAACCCCGTACATGACTCGGAAGGCTTCATCCGGCTCAATTTGATGACCAATGTCAATTAGATGCGAACCAGTTGCACTGGGAATGGACTTTCTCGAACTGTTGCGAAGTCATTTCGAGAAGAGTTCGCGAATCTTTTACGATAGCAGCTTCGTGGTTATCCCAACGTAACCGGCTTGACAACAACAGGTGAGAGAATAAACACAAACGAACGGAGAAAACTTAGGCAAGCTATCTTTGAGATGTAGCAACGATACCGGGTAGATATTGAACGATAAGATGACCCGTGCTGCAGGATAGGCAATCTCGGCTGCACTGTAAACTCGGCGGTTGATAATCCCACCGATAACTTCACCTTTGTGTGAAGGAATGACGAAAATAACCATTGTATCCACCGTCGGAACAATTTCTTGTTTTACTTTCACTTGTATGTTTCTGTCCAGGAATCATTTACGCTATCCATTTTGACTCAACACAACCCGAACGTGCTGGAGTCCATCCGGCAAGGTATCTGCGTGCATGCATAGCGTACTTGTTAAGCGGCAAACCAAAATCTTGATGAGTAGACAGGGATTTCGTTAATTTCAAGTTGAACATCACCCACAATTGATCGTAGCAGTCACATTCCCATAGACTTTCCAGTCGGTCCCTTTCAAACAGAAAGAGACACTAGACTCAAGTTTCACTCTCATTAGAGCTCGTCAGTAGTGAATGTCCTTGCCACGGCCGGGACTAGAATTCCGGCCATGCATTTATGCGGAAACCGTGTTGACCATTACGCCATTGGCCTCACGATAGACACGACCGAATTATCATATGTGAACGCTCATCCACTTTCGCTTGTGAGTAATGATCAGGTTGTTCGATGTGAATGTCACAGCTGTGATCAGTTGTATGTGATGTTCAACTTGAAACCAAATTCTGCTTATAATCCAACGGAACAAAACTGAGAAAGTGCGTGTATTGACCAGTCCACGCTTTCTTCCTATGAACTTCACTGTGAATTGATCCATCAATTCTATGAAGCACGGCAATATCTCGAAATGATAGTTCGTTGTTCATCTCTAATTCGATGAATAAAAAGTTGAGGTGCGCACAATTGAAATCCTTTAACAAAGGTTGTTTATAATCTTATCGTTTATCAGGCAAAATATGCCAACTACTTCTTATGAATTCTATGGGATTGTGAAAACGATTGCAACAGTCTAAGGACTCGCTTTACTGATTAGTTTGTTCGAACCATCAAACTGCTCACAGTCCTTTCAGCAAATCCGAATGTATTGATACAGTTGAACCTGTGTTATAACATCGTCAATGGCTTCCGATTAGGTAACGTAATCAGAAAGGCAAGCAGAATCCACTATATATGTCGCTTAGGTTGTAGGTCCAAATTACTTTATCACGAATAATACATAATAGACGATAACCCGTTAAATAAAGAGAATATATTTTTAAGAAATGTAAATATTATGGTTCATAGTTCGTAGTTCAAGTGAAAATGTGTTCAATGCTGATTTCTTATTGTTTGTGACACAGTTTTCCATTGTCATTTATGAAGTGGGTGCCTTACGTATAGCATTTGTGTTCGCCGCTTGAATACATAATACGTAGTGAGTTTTACATGTAACATCGATTCTGCTGTAATTATAAAATGAAAAGTTGACACTTTCACCGACTGACTATATGCAATGTAATTTACTGTCAAGGTATCATCTAATCAATCGCAGTAACCACTCTGTTAATACATTAAACACGTTCATCCGAAGTTCTGTAACAAGATGCTATGATACTCCACCACAGCTATGAAACCATAAAGCGATATCAACAACCAAGTTTATAGTAGTAGTTTGCAATCGATAGCATAAGAAACCGACTTCCTCCTTCCCCGTCTCGAAGATGTTTTCCTTATTGAAACCTGAACTGTGTATCGGCCTTCTACTAACAATCAATGTTTGGAAGATGACAATGGCTTCATCCATCGTCAATTTCTTTAAGCAGTGCTTCTTTAATAGACTGTATCAATGTACCGTATTGATTATGATCAGGTATTCTGATAGGCAATTGAGCGCTGGTAAACAGCCACAATATTTATCATTTAAAAATACTTTTTGGTAGATGAGCAATCAGTCCCATGCATAGCATTCGTGGGTTGGCTAACTGAAAGTGCACGATATGACGATACGCAAAACCGTGAATGAACCCATTGTCAGTCCGTACCTAGTGTTTGACACCTTGTCCTTTGTGTACTGTTGTAACGCATACAAACAATTTGTTAACCCATTCACACTGCGCATGACCGATATGGGTGCTGGGAACAATTATCAATTTTATGTTTCAGAATGAACTGTTTGTGGTGGGCTACTCTGGTTCTTTTAATGTTATCGGTAACCAGATTGGCTTCTAATTTTTTTCGTTTATTTGTACGCTACGAGGGTAACTTTCAGAGCAAGTTGGCCTTACTTATGTTGTTTGGCTTAACAGTTTTCAATGAATCATCATACAGTGAATCATAAATGGCGTCAATAAAGTAATGGACCTATTGCTCATGCATAATATATTCATTTAGAAAGGATCATCATTATATGCATTTGGGGTGGGGGGGATTGCCCATTCTGTCTTAGAACTAAAGAACTTTCGCCTGGATTTCCTTCCATTGAATATCAACGGATTAGCTTGAATACTAATATAACGTGATCACTGTGCTCTTTGCTAATCCGTCAAAATGAAAAATTTATCTTTCCGTTGTTGTACTTAAAGGTTATGATCCCGCTGAATGTACCCTTCACTTGGTTTCTAGGAATTTGTTAATAAAAGTTGGTAAACTTTTGATAAACCTCTAAACTATTTATCACAATGCATTGAAAGTTCACGTAAAGAACTTAGACGATTATACACTTGTTCGCCGTCTTTGCATTCAGATAAGGCTTTCGGCTGGCCCACTTTGAAATAAAGCATTAGACTTCAGTTTCGCTCTTATTAGAGCTCATCAGTAGTGCATATCCTTGTCCGGATTAGAGTTTGCACTCTGACCCTTGTGCTTGCGAGACTAGCGTGTTAACCACAACACCAGCAATCTCACAAACCATGTTCAGCTGTTTCAATGAAGACAATAACTTTAACTCAACTGAGCAGTCCTGATCACGGGGTTATCGATGGGATAGAACAGAGTGGTTCTGTTCATTCTCCTCTCGAAATAACCGGGCAAACTGAACACTATTCATACAAAGTTGTGGTCGAGCGTTTGGATTTGATTATTTGGTCATGCCTATTGTGAGGTTGCTGGCGTTGTGGTTGACACGCTAGTCTCACAAGCACGAGGGCCAGAGTGTAAACTCCGATCCAGACAAGAATGTTCACTATTGCTAAGCTCTAATAAGAGCGAAACGCGAGTCTAGTACTTTCTTTCGAAGTAGGCTAGCCGAAAGGCATATCTGAATGCGAAGACGGAGATCAAGTGTGGGTGGTGTTCGATTTTGGAATTGCCTTCCCTTGAATACGAATGCAGGCTAAAAATCTGTTTTGAAGGGTGTCTTAGCTCGATTTAATCTAATTTAATTAAGACAGCCTTCAGACACGGTGGTTACAAAATAAGGCGTTGTTCAATCAGTATACGTATAATCATATACTGGCAGTGCACAAATTCACTAATCCCACACAGGCTGAATGAAGGGCGTAGAAGTATATCAATAATTAATGACCAGAACGAATCTCAGGTTTTTATTTTCATTATACTGAGTGGATTGAACAGATAAAGACAGCAACAAGTGATGACTACTTTTCTCAAAACGAAGTGTTGAACGCTAAATGACCGATAGAAAATTAACCATGTTGAGGGGAGGTGACTTCAAAAGTCCTATAATATATACACGGAAAATAAACAATTAGGAAGATGGAATTCTGTGGGAAACGTCACGGCCAACTAGTTTCCGAAACTTCCACACTTCGTTTTTTATAGACTGAAATCGATTGACCAGTTGGGTGGGCTGATCAACAAGGAAGCATCCATCACGACCCCCGAAGAGTGTGATAGCGGCTTTACGAGCAGTTGGTTTTATTGGCTATCAACAATCATGTGGACAGCTGTTTTGATCTAGCTGAAGTTTATCAGCAGCACAGGCATCATGGATTCCAGCTGATGACCCATGGGTGAGTGTCAGAGTGGTGACCTAGATCAACGGAATCGTACCAGCCAAGAAAGGTAATTGACATATCCTATTACAACCTTAGTGACTGCGATCCATTGAGCGTGGACTACCATTCGACAACTGTTTGAAAGCCGTAGGTCAGAGTAGCCGGATGGGCGTGGGGTTAGCGATACCAGACTGTCGCCGGTCATTTCGTTAGTGGCCACTGAACTTGACTACATGAAAGCATTAATGAGCAGTATGAAAGCTGCATTAGAATTTGCTGGACTTCAAATATGAGGAAATCAAAGCTTTGACAAACTCCTGCGGTTGCAACCGAAAATCACTTACTATTATGTCGCGCCATGTACCGTATTAAATGTAACGTGAAAACACAAACGGAAGAACTTTGCTTGAATTTATCATTCATTCGGTGGAGTTCACGTAAATCCCTTGACTTGTCCAGATTAAATTTGAGACCGGTGCTTAGGCGTATACTAACGAATTCGGGAAAAACAGTTCCAACGATAGGAAAAAAAACAAAACATTGTACAATTTGCTACTAGGCATATATCGTTGTATTTCATCAAGCGACCTGTGTGGTGTTAGTTATTACATACTAGTTAGTACATAATCAAGCCGTCAAGGTCAAGCTAAACGGAACCGTGAAACAAATTACATACAATGACAAATTACGATGAGATACTGCGTCAATCTCATGTTACGACTTATTTCTGTTTTGCTGACACATGGTGAATTTTTCGCCTGTTGATGACGCCAGCCCTAACAAAATCTAGTAAACGGCCAGTGACAGTGGCCAGTGCATCATGTTAATAACAGAGCCTAAGCTATCTATTTTATGATAAGCACTACATATCCTTAATTTTGCCTTGGTAAGTTATTGATTAGTTACAGTGGCTAAATTCGTATTAGGCAAGTTTAAACAGCACTGACACGAAAACACAATGTTATGAGCGCCAAACCCAAAATGAACGGTACTCCCGAACAAAATAGCAATAAGAGATGTTGTCCATAGCAACCGCGCAATAATTCTTTTGAGTTTGTGCTGGTTTGCCTAGTTAACGCGCTAGAAGAAAGCCTATGAAACAACCAATAGTAGCTGTTTAAATCACTTACGATTGACACAACGGGAGTAACGGACTTGTACTAATGTTGTGACCGCAAAAGACGCTTGGCCTGAAAACTCGATCATTGCACAAACGCCCGTATAGGTCATGTCAAAAATCAAACCACAAACCCGTATACTCATTTGCAAGTTAGATATGCATTCACATCCATCATTGCCATTCACCTTGATGGAACTTCTGTCGAGCGCGAGCACACCATTTCGATAGTCTCTCCTTGTCCTCCGTCTTCCTGGCATTCGCAGCTTGCCCTTTTGTTCCTGAACGTTGCCTGTGGGTAACATACTACTTGTGAGTAGTATACTACTCACAACGAAACTGCCTGTCATACAACACTAATAAATACCAACTATAGTCTAAACAAAATCCATATGAACAAAGCTAGTACGGGCCAGGCCTAGATAATTTACTGATTGTCTGTCACCATCTCAATCTTCACTGTGCTTTTTAAGCGACTGTTCCAGGGATATTTCCTTCTACTGAATGTTTGACTGTTCATCTCAATTTTGTCAGCGATTTTTTCCCATCTGGCTTGCTGTACATTTTGGTCTGCAAACTTGGACAAAAATGCGAGCAGTGACTTTCTTCAGATGGCAGACACCAGACATGAAAAGTGTACGAGACACTATCAAAACATGTCTCATTATCATCTGCATGCACTCTTTTCACTGTAATCATCGTAGTTGTTGGTCATCATGCAGACGGCAGTGCGAGTGTGTTCGATGGAATAAGCTAATCAAATGAAAATGGTTCCTGGACAGATGATGAAAATGCCCAGAAGTGACAAGTACTCTGCCAGCTGACCTACGAAACTGAACTCCAGCCCAAGTCCTTGGCTTCCTAGCCCAGCTAGTTGGTCACTCGCCTCATCTGGGCATGCTGTTTCTGTTGCTAGTTCAAATACAGGCAAAGTTCAGACTTTTTGCAATTGAGTTTCTTCTAAATTATCTAATTTGCCAAACTACTTGTCAATAACTGACCTAGTTCAAGTGAGCACTGGCTACTGTGATGGTGTCAGCAACAGTATATTAGTGTATTTAAACTAAGCAAGTGGTCCATGATCACTACACATAGCCAAGTTGGAACAAGACTGGATGACAGCAGTACACATTGCTGATCGGTACCGGTCCACGTGGAGGATTGTCATACACTCGGATTGACCACGCTGATAGAATCTCGGGGCCCGTTACTTGAGTCTACAGGACATCCGGAGTGAACTATGTGCTGAAATACATTGTTCTCGGTCAAGGCCTGCTTAAAAGTAACGACACAACAGAACAGGGCGCAGAGTAGTGATTTGTAAAAACCGTAGGATTGCTATTAACAAGCCACATTTGGTAAGTCAAAATGAGCAAACCACCTGGCCCCGAAATTAGAAGTTGACTTCAAAACCCTCATTCAAAACAAACTGCCATAACCCTTTGTCATACTTAGTGAATATAAGAAATCTTTGGTAGCTCAAAACGTCTAGTTTTGACACCGAGGTTCCTATTGGTCCATTTTAGTTCCGGTGAGCCAAGTTTTGTTAATCCCATCGATTGCCATATATATGTAGTACTGATGAGTAGTAGGGCATTTAAATTTTCATATAGATTGAACATCACCCACAACTGATCGCAGTTGCCCCATTTCCCATAGGCTGTCCAGTCGGCACTCTACGAAAAGAAACACTAGATTCAAGTTTCGCTCCCATTCGACCTCGTCAGTAGTGCATATCTTTGTTACGGCTGGGGTTTAAACTTCTGCCACGCTTTTATGAGGCAATCATGTTGACTACTGCACCATTGACTCCACATTAGGCACGACAGAATTATTATATGTAAACCGCTCATCAGCGATCAAAATACTGCTCAACAAGTTAACGATTTCCATGATTTTAACCTGGAGAGAAGTCCTAGTCGATGGGTCATCGATCAGAATTAACAGGACAGTTACTGTCCCTCTCGAGACGATCGGGCAACTTGATCATTACTCACAAGCGGAAGAGGTTAGGCGTACACGTATAAGTTGGTCGTGCTTAATATGAGGTCAGTTGTACAGTGATCGATACGGTTTCCTCATGAAAGTGTGGCCGGAGTTCTAGCCCCAGCCGTGACAAGGATATGCACTACTGACGAGCTCTAATAAGAGCGGAACTTGAGTCTAGTACTCCTGCTGTTCGAAAGGGGCCGACTGGGAAGTCTATGGCATTGGGACAGTGACGATCAATTGTAGGTGATGTTCAGTCTATATGAATATATATATATAGCTATTACTACTTATGCCCAGCTTTCGTTAGCACACGCACTACTAATATTCGTAAAGTGCCATATTTCAATAAATTGTAATAGTGTAATTCCGCAGGTCGGCTGGTTTTGCGGTGTGAAATAACACATAGTTTTCATGTACACGCAGATTAAAACAGTAAACTGCCATCCTCAAGATAACAGGGTCCGACCTGAATGTAAATAGGAACAAAAGAATGTAGGTTAACCATCCGTCCTTTTCGTGCAAGAAGTAGAACACCGAGAGGATTATTCTGGGTGGCAGTGTTTGAAACAGATAGATAACTTAAGCGGATGATATGTTGGACCGACCACCAAAAAGCAGTCACCCGGCCATAGGTTGGTTACATGCCGAAGAACCCGTGATGGTGGCCCCCAACTAGATGCAACAAAATCTATAGCACAGCTGTACAAGGCTGTAGGAAGTGCCCGTTCATCAAACGACTTTTATCACTGACGCAGACTAGTAGAACACGACCAAGTTAGAAATATCGATGATTCATTGAGAGCAAATAGACAATGAGCAAATGAGTCTGATGTTGCTGACTGATCGAGATAATTCAATGTTCGGTATAAATATACGACCAGTTTGGCTAGATTAGAGTTTGATCGAAGTCAAACATTTGTTTTGTTTTCCTTTGGATGGTCAAACAACACGCATCACTAGGTGAAAATAACCAAGTCTAAAAATCGTCACAACTAGATGACATCCATCACGCAGCGAAGCGATAACGGGTTATCACATTTTAAAAAATTCACCATCACTCTGAATGGCGGTGTACTTGGTGTTATTTCGTTGGCTCCTACCGTGAAAAGAATTTGATCGACGTAATGGAATGCCATTTTTGCTCAACTGGCACCGAACTACTTATTGGTTACAATGAATAAATGCTTAGAAAAAATTATTGATGATCCTAAGTAAACTGAGGAATCTTGATCATGAGGTCGCCCGTGAGACTTGGTGATGTTTACTGCGTTTTCCTCCAGAATAACCGTATAAACGGAACATTAACCATAAATGATTGTAGTTGATTCAAACATGAGAGCGAAACTCGAGTCTAGCGCTTCTTTTTGAAAGGGGCCGACTGGATAGTCTATGGGAATGCGACAGCTGTGATCAATTATGGATGACGTTCAAATTGAAATAAACCAAATTCCTGACTACTCATCAGTAACCAAGCATATATGTTAGGGTGACAGTGAGACAGTGGTCCACAGGCAGGTGTTTTATATACAAAAGAGTCAAGGGTTAAACGCCAGACAGACAAGAACGGAACGCAAGCCTAATTTTACTTTCGAAATGGTTAGGTAAAAATGCGTACATTATTCCTGAGTGTAGTTAGCGTAGTTTATTCTATTCTGTCATCGCTATCCTGACCAGATCTATCTGTCAGTTTGTATAATTTCTACACATTTTATGCTCGTCCGGAAATAGTGTGTAATTAGCGATGCATTTAGAGATTGCATATTTCCCGTTGATTTTGCAGCTGTCTCGGTTCATCTTTTGGAACCATCTTGCTCATAGTAGTCGTTACGTAATATATGTTAGACACGTTCAGGTACAACAGTTGGACGTTAAAGGTCGATTTAGCGTACACTCATGACTTAGAATAACACCTCTTCAAACGAGTCTCTACAGCCACTTTAGATGAGTGATATGTATGCCTTTCGTTCTCAGTATAATGACCGTGAGAGATACAGATAGAATACTATAAAAGATTATGGACTTATACGGATAGACTTTCCACCAGAACGAAAAGACAAATTTGATTACGTCTCTCACTTCAATCCAACAGGTCAATAGATAGCCACACAAAACCTATTGACACTTAATGAAAGCAAGATTTGGTGTGAATATTGTATGTCGTACTGGTCAACTTAATACAGATTAGAACCCAATCTATCATTTTTGTTATGATCTTCTATAAGGAACCATGAAATTAGGAGTGATAAGCAATTGTTTCTAACGTTACTTCATCAGTCCTCTGCTAGTACTAACTAGAAGTTGTTTCCAGTTTTTACTATGTATCGTATCATGCGAGTTCACGTGTGGGCTGGATGCTGTCAGGCTATCCAGACCGTCACGGAAACAATCACGGAGCAGGAGAAAATAACCGTATAACTAATAAACGAGTGTCCTTATCGGTGACTCACCGCAACTTAATAATATGTTGAACTGACTGTCCTGGAATATGGTTGGGATGAACACCGCTGTGGTAGCTGTGAATAAGGGCAGACCACACTGGGTTCACTTTGTGACGTGGTCCGATTGGCCAAAGCGCCTACAGTGGACTCAACTCACCGGTAAGCCCGCGATATGTGGGCGCACAAATCTTCTTGCCTTGCGTGTCTGTCAAACCATACCGCCTGGTGGCATCAACCGACTGAAAATCGAGCAATCGAAACCACCAAGCTGTTGTGCTGACTAAGCTCATGTTCGTCGACCGCAAACTTAGTTTACGGTAACACAAGACAGTATGGTTATTTGTCCTCGTGAGCAGTTATTATTACTCACAAACCAAAGTGGTTAAACGTTCAGATATTATCAATCGGTTGTGTCTAGTGCAAGCTTATGATGCCAACAAAAGAGAAACAAGCATGATTGAGGGACGATCGTCGATTTGCTAAGCACTTCATTCCAAGGTTGTTGGTAGACGGAACGTAGTTTTGTTAACAGATAGACTGTATGGATGTGGTTATTTAGACACGCGTTGGGTTGGGTCTGGTCAGTGTAGCAGTGAGCAGCATGCCTGCATCCTAAACGCGACCGCTAAAGTTCAAATCTCGATCCGAACACAGGAGTTGAACTCTGGTCAAACGTTTCTCTTTTGGGACTTGAGCCATCCGACTGTTCTTTACTTGAATGTGAATGATCTCACACCCTTTGACAGTTCATATGTTCAACTATTTATCAGAAAATAAGCATGTCGCAATTTGAACAAAGACACCAAATGTAAAATTGCTGAACAGTATCTTTTGACCAACGACCAACAGTCGCAAAAATGCTAGGTAGGACCTAACTGTATCAAAACTTCCAGAAGCGAGCGTCTATTTAATAAATCTACGTACGTTTATCGATGCTCGACTTTCGACAGGGGTAATCGAAGAAGAAAACTTTGGTTAGCTACGTAGCTCAACGTGAAAATGAATGCCGAGAAGTTGCTTCAGATTTTACCCAAAAAATTTGTTGTAAACAGCATATTAACCAAACAACGGGAGGCAACTTTGTCAACAGATCAAAACAGTGAATATTGACGACTAATTGCAGTGACTCACCAATCTTTAGCCAGCTGATCTGTGGTCAAATATGAGTATATTTCCCGCCATACATGCGGTTAATAGAGTAAACGTAATAACAAAATCGCACTATTCAATACATCGCAACTCTACCTTTATCGTTAAAGTCAATTGTGGTGTGAATCAAGTTATCTCAGCCTATTGACACAGAAATGGTAGATCCATATAAACACTACACGTGTTAGGAAGGAAGCAATAAACCGGAAATGAGAGATATATTATTATAAGCATCCTCTGTAAGACAACTGTTCATTATCGCCTATATTCATGGGATCATGCTCAGTAAATGGTACAGGAGTTTAGAAGAGATCCATTTGCGAAAAATCTGGACTTCGGCTGGATTCGAACCAGCGACAGAAACACCATGCCCAAACGCGGCAAGCGCTCTACCAGCTGAAGTCCAGATTGTGACTTCGTAGCTCAGCTGGTAGAGCGCTTGCCGCGTTTGGGCATGGTGTTTCTGTCGCTGGTTCGAATCCAGCCAAAGTCCAGATTTTTCGCAAATGGATCTCTCCTAAATTATCAAATCTGCCAAACTACTTATCGGTACAGGAGTTGCTTACTGCTTTCTTTGCATGCAATTATTTTAAACACAATACCTGGTCCTTGAAATTATATTTCATTGTAACCATCGTTTACCGCCGTGTCAAGCCCATTTACACTTCAACAGATCTTTTGGAAGTCATACTATGCCACAATTTACTACATGAAATGTCTGATTTTGTCATAATCATTGTGGCACAATGAAGGCTACAATGAGCTTAATGGGAAATCGTTCCATTAGAAGACTATGAGCGTGCATACAGTTGAGTAAAAAAAACGAATCGACGTAAAGCTTTGAACAGATAACTCAAAACATTAAATTGCGGGAGTGTTGAAGCTTTATGGGACAAAATAAACTGATAGAAACCAGGCTGTTTTGATACTGTACATCTGAAAGTCAGCAAAGAAAGCGAATGAAAACCAGTCATCTGTGAGAGGAATGGCCGACACTCACGACAGTCGGCCAAGGCAAACCACGACATTAAACAAAACACGTTATGTTCTTTCATTTTTAGGAACGACATATCACATTCCTAGTAGCTGTGAAATTTTTAAGCTTATGATGATACGAGTTATTTAAAACTGTCTGGGTTACTCTGCCCGTAGACTTAGGAAGGCTACCATACCTAATCGATCAAAGTATTTGCAAACCGGTCGATCACGGAAGTAATAACTGTAGAATGCATTCTAATATAAGGATTGTGTGTGTGTGTGTTGATTGTATAACCTTAGTGACTAGGCATATTCATTCTTTGTCATAGCCAATCACTTTACTTCGCTACTCGACTTAACGTAGTCAACTGGGCAGACACCTGGGCGGCAAACAAATCTTCCCATTGTACCAGTGATTGCAAACGACTGAGAAATCAAACATATATCGCATGACAGTTTGTCATACAACTCCACACCGAATCATAATAATGCGGTTAACACAGACATGATGAAAAATCTTGGAGTTGTGGTTCCTAATCCATGGGTGTGTTCACGAAAGTCTTAGCATGGGCAACAAAACTTGAGAGCTCAACTTTAGAAAATAAGATTCGTCGTAATTACTCTAAGTATTACCAGAATGTAAATGTGTTCAAAGTACAGAAGAGAGAAGTACATTATATAAATTGATAGTTCATATATGTACATATGAATGATACATGTATCATGCCTTCAGCTTCCTATTCGGTTACCAAACCAAAGCCTTATTTTACTAAGAAATAAACAAAATTTGATGAATAAACCCAAGAGTTATTGGAAAAACAAACGGAAAAGTTTCAAAAAACGTGATGGTCCACTGGATGCTATCCACTGTTCACCAGTATTTCTTGAAGTTCAGTGAGGAATAGCACAATGTGAAAGATGTTGAACGTCAGAGGAAAACCTGTGTGATCCACTTCTATTGCAATATTTGAGAAGTTCAACAAGAGGAGGTGACAAAAGAAGAAGGATTGGTAACGTCCACAAACAATGGGATCAAACGGTCAAATAGTATTATTTCCGGAGATACACTGGAACGACTTGTCCTGAACGTAAAGAAAGGTAAAATCTATCGCTTCGAGAAAATGAATTAACGTATATAATGAGTCTTAACCGAACTAACGATTGCTGTACCACAAAATCTTAATGATACCTACAATGAATACGTTTTTTCGCAGCTCATTCTCAACCAATGCAAGAATCACAAAGTCCTTTCAAATAGCTTATTTTTCAAGAGGACTCCTCTTAACTGGAAAAAGAGCTTTTCTATGCTCACTGATGGAACTCATTTCATAGTGGGAAGCTGTGTACAGTTTTGTTCGTGAACAAAGGAATTCATCCCCGGGAATATACTTATTCACTGTTTCCTCAAATAGAGAGGAGACAAAAGGAGGAGCAAAAGGAGTGCAAGTAGACATCATTTCCCTCTCCACTGATGGTAACACATAGTTCACTTTCACTAGAAATCAGTCGGTACATAGATGAAGAAATGTAATGCACGCCAGTTGCCGATAATGTTTTCCGAACCGAATAAAAGTATACAGGCTTCATCAAAACGTAGTACCAGACTAACCACAATATCTAAGAGGTGACAATTAATGCTTGATTTCAAGAACAAACATTATAATCCACATAGCTTAGTAGACCTGGACCGGACGTTGTCTGAATGTTGCATTGTACAATCAGAGTTGATTAGCTGGGTGGGAGCTGACTTGTCCCCACAAAAACTGCAGGAAGTGGACAAATTTCCTTTGGAAGTACATGTTATGGGTCGCACTAACTGACAGCGTTTCATTCAGTGGTCGCCAAAATGTGCTGGCGGACTATCTTGGTTTGAGTGATGACAACCCTGTAGACAAGTCAGAGTGTTTTTATGATACCCGTGTGACGGTCACTGACAACGACAGTGGAGCTCCTAACTGGTTTTTCGCAACCGATTCCAATCCATACTGAATGACCTTTCTCGATCTTTTCTGACAAATGTCTAGTTGTACGGTCAACAAATTTTACTGAACAACAACAGCACAAAAACGAACAGACGAACACCAATGACTCTTTGACTGACAGGTTGTCTTTCAGGTTCTTTCTTAGCACTGGTACAATAATGTGTCAAGGTGTTTAATCTATTCGGGGGATGCATTAATATGTTGTAATGTCCTTCCAGACGAAAGTTGTGTAAGGACTACCTTCTATCCAATTGCGAGTATTATCTAGTGAGGAATTTTGTTAGTCATATTGGAAGTGATTATTTGTTTCGGATAGTGTTTTCTGTCGACAGTTTTTCCATCGTTTTTGGTTCCTGTTTCACTGCGCCATCGGAGCTAATCATTTTTGTTTTAATCGTCAAGCTTTGAAAATAAAAATTGCATCTTTGTTTAGAAGTTACAAAACTGGCGCCTCATACAAACATTTACATTGTAGTAGAATGTAGTGTGCCGGCAATATGTCTTGTCAAATATACTCCCTTCCGCTTCTTTTCAGGTCCTTGAACACGCCGGTCGGCCGCGTCCGTGCAACGGTCTGAGGAGGACGACCAACCAGAGCCCGAGATCGGCGGTCAGTAAGCGTGAGGCCACTTCTGATTGGTGGGCTATTCCCGGACCGTGGGACCCCGTATATATGTATATATGGTCAAGGGCACGTTGTAAACTGAATCTCTCGGAATCTGTGTTATTACCTACACACGTTTCCTGTTGATTCATGATTTCTTTCTCTTGCGAGACAGACTTTGTGTGTTTCGAGTGGCAAACGTTGGGCATAGTGTGCATTGTTCTTGTGATTGACTTTCTGGAATATTACAACACTTGACAGTGTGACGTTGTATTTCGTCAACGTCTGGTCAATGTCAAACCAGATAGTGTTCGCTAATAGTATCACAAATTGAATGGCATTTTATAAAGTTAGGTTATTAAATAATACGTTTTGTTAGAATCTCGGAAGTTGCATTGATTGGGGAGAAAACTATCAAAAACAACCGTTCAATAGGTCGCTACTCCTGTTTCAGTGGAAATATCTGGCAGTGTTGTTTGAACTTGGATATGAATAAATGACCTAACACTATCACACTTGCATAATCCTTCAAAAGTTCATTGGTTTCCTTGTACGAATGACGTTGTGCGGGTTTCCGGAGTAGGAAACCAAGTAAACTTATTTTTCACGAAAATAATCACGATGTGACGTGTGGTTTCCATACCAACACTTGATGATAGATCGCAAGATATGTAATTGGATACATTAATCTAAGTAAGCATAATTCCAGTAGACAAAGTGAAAACAGAACTAAACTACCGTGTTATGTATATATTTCTTTTTTTGAAAACAATTATATCACCTTGGCGAATGATGACAAGAATCAAATTTCCTATATTCACAACAATTTCTTAAAAAGTCCCAGAAGCGGCAAGCAACGATTTACGTGACAACTCAGAAAATCCTCACTAGCTGATCTTTTCTAACTTGACAAATCTGTCGAATTACTTATCACCAACACATTTTCAATGCTCCGCGGCGACGTTCTTGAATTTTGAGAAATCCTGTTGGAATAGTCAGTTCCCCGGGTCATTTGGTGAACTCCATGACACAGTGAGATGGGTGAGTAGTTGGACCCTAATACGGAATTTCCAACTTCTCAGAATGATTTCGTAACGTATCTGATACAACATACCTGATCTGTCGCGTCTAGGCGTTATGTACGCGTCGCTCATTCGAGTTCATACGGAATTTAGGTTTTTCACAGTTAAGTATCTTTCTGTTTTACTAGCTCTGCCATATTGTTTACCAGCAGCCAAATTAAAAAATGGAACATAAACATGAAATCTCAATGAGTGAACAAAAATCAATTCCAAAGGGAAGTTGAGAAAACTTCAACAATGACAAAAGTGCACCAGGAACTAATGATCTCAAGAATGAGGGTCGGTATGACAAAAGTGATTTGCAGTATTGAGTTAACATCACGAGATCTCACGAAGGCTTGTGATCAACTTCCATTTCTACGCTCTTAGGATATGCAACACGACTAGTCTGGCAAGGGGACGGAAAACGTTATGCAATAATTTCTGCACAACTTATTTATGTGTAACAGAATTTTCAGGTCTTCTAAAAGTAAAGTCTGTTGTGTGTCACCGTTCTTGTTAGGATACCACGATTTGACAGACAGGTAACGAGAAGTAAACATCTAAAAAGCCGCTAAAAATCAAATTCCTTAATAAGACATAGTTTTTTACGTTTCTGTACTTCTCAATAAAACCCCAATTAACGTTAAAAGAGAGCATGACGCACATTAAAATCAAACCCAATGGTTAGTCAGGATGATCAGTTACTTGGTGGCTCACTAAGTTAAGCCATCTGTCAAAGAAAGTCATCTATTTAGATTGAAGACAAACATGCGCTGGTCGCCTACTGACTGAGTACCCCTAAATATTCTTTTTGTGACGTCGTTAGTACGTGCGTTGCGCCCGCATGGTGCATTTTAAGAAGCAGTACTCCTACTGAGCAGAACAACGAATGCATCTTCTAAAACAAGTGTATATGAGTTGTTCATGAGAGGACATGTATACAAATCAATAAAGAATATAACTGCTAGATTGTTGTTTTCAATAGAGACTTTTGGCAAGAATCATGTTTACTAATGAGTAGTCGGGGATTTGGTTAATTTCAAGTTGAACATCACCCACAATTGATCGCAGCTGTCGCATCCCCGTAGACTTTCTAGTCGGCCCCTTTCGAAAAGAAGCACTAGACTCGAGTTTCGCTCTCATTAGAGCTCGTCAGCAGTGCATATCATCGCCACTGTCGGGACTTGAACCACGGACACGCTATTCATGAGGCAACCGTGTTTACCACTGCGCCATTGATCTCACGTTAGGCACGACCGAATTATCAGATGTGAACGCTCAACCACTTTCGCTTGTGAGTAATAATCAGGTTGCCCGATCGTCTAAAAATGGAGACACATTTACTGTCTGTTAACTCCAATCGAGTCTAGTACTTCTTTTCGAAAGGGGTCGACTGGAAAGTCTATGGGGATACGACAGCTGCGATCAATTGTGGGTGATGTTCAACTTGAAAAGAATCATGTTCACCAATTTCCCCGCATTAATGAACCAAGATCACAGACATTTGCTCGCGGCTGTCATTTTCGGCTGAAATATTTTGTCAGAACATTTTGAAAGAAGCAACAAAGTCAAGTTTTATTCGCTAACTAAAACATACCGACAATGCCTATGCCCACCACAACAGAATTCAGACTGTATACATCATTTCGTCATTCACCCTATATTAAGCATGACGTCAGTTTCATAGGTGAGTAACGTTCACATTTCCCAATCATTGCGAGAACAGGAGTAGCAACTGTTCAGTTAACTTCACTTGATAGCCACGACTAGGGTTTCTATGTTATGCTTAGAACGAAGAATATGTTAAATCCGTTGAACAACGTATTGAGTTTTGATTGCCGATAACTAATTGCTACAAAGTAAATACCACCCAAATTGGATTGTAGCCCTTGTACTCAGACAGATATTTTGTCTATCACCTTTTGAAAAGACCTCAATTTCATTCGTGTTAGAACTCAACAGTACTGCACTGACGTTGCTATCAAATATTGATTCAGATCAGCTGCATATCAGGATAGAGTTTGATTCATGGAATCCGAGTGGTTTGTAGTCGCATTGCTTGATAGAAAGTCAAATACAGTTACTGACTGCCTGGCCGCATTGTACGCGTTTACCGTAATCTAGTAATCGTAAATAACTAGAGCAAACAACCTAGATTAGGAGATAAACCACTGAAGCTTAAAATATCTTTTTAAAAACGTTTACTTTCATGTGAGTTGCAATTTAAAGAATATGATAATGATTAATACACAATGGGCGTTACAAACGAATCTTGTCACATTCGAGACAAAAGTGAATCATTTACATGCACTGATTAAAATTGGATATTCTGAACATGACAATCCAATAGTATGACACCAAAATGGATCAAGAACAATTGAACTGTACCTAACAGCGGTGTACATCCAAGTGCAAGATGGTTTTGATTGTATATTAACACACAGAGAAGACAAGTATTACCAAAACTGAGCTGAACACATATGACCAATGTGTTTAATTGTTGCTCCTCACCAGGTATGCGTATGCAGTAAACTTTGACCACATATATATATAGAGAGAGAAACATGAATTAAAAGAAACAACTGATTATCGACAAAAGTAAAGACGATCAGACTGACTAATGCTTTGTGCTAATCCAATCGTAGTTTGAGATTTTTATTGCAAGTACACTGTTTATAATCGCTTACCATTAATACTTCGTCATCTTCGTCGGCAGATTCCCCCCTGGAAGTAATGGAACCCCTTAGACTAGATGTGCTCATGTGATCAGACTTCTGCCTGACTGCGGAATAGAAGGAGCCTCGGGTTACAATTGCATGTGAATCATCCAACTGGAGTAACAGCAGCAGCCGTACGGTGATTATGCTACACCCAATTTCATTCTAGTGGTGGTTGAGCTTAGAAGTAGGATTGGTCGGTCATGCTACACCAGTCCAAACAAGGTTGAAATTGACCATGTCCGCATGTCCACACAAACAGACACACCTGGTCAACGAGGCGCAGGGTGTTTTCTTCTGTCAGGCGCCTTAGACGGGTGCGGTATGCTAAGGGAAACGCCTAAAGCACAATGCATATAATGCTCGTTAACTGTAGACTTACTCACATTGTCTGTTAACGCACAAATTACTGACTGTTATCGATATAGCGATCTTTCACTGGTTACCGGAGCGACGTTTAAGTTTGAACAAGTACTAGAAGCGATCTGATTGTTTCTGAAAGTAGAAAAACAATTTTGTTAAGTTCAATTCATCTGAGCTTAACGAAACAGTTTGGAAATATAATCACAGACGTTGGCAAAACAATAATTGTGATAGTGAATGAAATGTCAAGAATGAAAACTGAAGTTAGAAAAATATTTCCGCACAACGTATTTCGGATACATTTACCTACAGCTCCATCGGATACGTGGACCCTGTGACAAAATTAAATGGTTGTTCCATTTCCTACTCATTTAAATTAATATACTTTTTAGAACGATATATTTTAGAAACTGAATACTCGACGTTATCACTGATCAGGAGAATCCGGATTTGTATCACACAAATTATCAATATATACAAATGCGTGTAATAGAAATTTTATATACGCAGAATAAACGAAAAATACAATCAAGGACATAATGCGATGAAAGTGATGTAAAAAAAACGCTCGATAGTTTCATGTTGCTAAAGTGAAACGTTTTTCAGATTTTAACTCGAGACAAGCATACATACAACTTTGCAAATCCATTTCAACTCAGAAGAAGACTTTTGCTACTGACAGTAAAAACGGTATGTTGTCTTAGGTGCACTCGTATGAAAGAAGCGTTATTAGACACGAATAAATATTTGAATCGTTTGAATGTGCACATATCACAATTTTTGAAATAAGGGTGTACTAGTGACAACGTAACACCTCTGCAGCTGCAAAGGATCAGATAGATTAATCACTGGAACGAACTCATGGTCACCTTTTATTACTTGCTAAGGTACCATCCAGCTTTTGTGCGACAGAGACCTTAAGAGATCGTCGAATTTCATAGAATATTTCAAGGTGATCGTACCACGAATAGCACCAGACGCTCACAAACCTAATTCTTTCAGTTGCAAGACGGTATCTGCCAACTGTTTGACGTCTGTGTGCTTCAGAGCAGACTGCTTTGCAAATCAGTCTCTACTTGTTGAATCAACAACATCGGTACCCAAACTTAGTAAAAAGTTCCGTGACGTTATATAGTGCCCGTGAGAAAGACACACAGCTTCAACAGATGCAATCCAGGGAATAACAACTGAGGATGCTAGTATTTTTCTGAGGGACATTGAAGTGAGACAGAAATGTCTCTGATGATGTATTGAGAATTTGCTTTATAATAGTAGTTAAATTATTGTACTAAATCTCCGATAAGATACACTGAACCGACTACAGAATAGAAGTGCGCATGACAAAAACTCAGATTTTCCGCCCCGAGACAAAGAAGACGGAAAACTTCGGTGGCTAATCGCTTTCAAATCAAATCAAAAGAGGAGTGTGAAAAGCTACTTATTTTTACCCCAAAACATGTGAAACGGGAAGGAAAATACAAGATATTTATACGAACAAATATTTTTGAATCATAAGACTGAAGGACAGTTACTAAAATTAGTAGTTGCTGTTACCAAGTCACCAGTGAGCATTGCAGAATAAAGGTCGAGTAGACAAAGATAATAACAAAGGCCGCCTATAGCATATTCTGAGAATTTCTGTTCCTTCCGATCGGAAGAGGGAAGGAGATGGTTTGGGACGGAGAAAATGGGGTTCCCTGACAAATGTGCACTTTAGCATACGAAGATTGGATAAATCCTGCAACTAAAAGAATGGCATGAACAACACTAGTCGGATGAAGCGTTCGAGGGGGTGGGGAGGAGACACAAACGTCAGCTTCAATCATATAGAAAACGATATATGTCAGTAATAAGCAAACAATGTCGCAGTAAGTGGTTAACATCACGCACAACTACTGCTGAGCAGTCCTCACGTGCATTTACTCGTAGTGGCTTCAAGCATCTCACAGTTTTGCCAACAACACTGTAGTCAATGTCATGGACACACAATAAGCAACGCGCGCACACCTGATTATATCTCGAGCAATAGTCAACGACGCACAACTGAGCAGAGTGTCTTCGCCCAGGCTGACAAGACAATACGACCGTCCACTCATGAGTATACAACTGGCTTGAGTTTTTTATGCACCGCTGAATAGACCTAGCTACTGTGTTCCGTGAACTACATAGTGTTCCATCCTACAGATCACTGTGTCAAAATCTGCAGGATTCCACCTATAAGTTAACTAACACACCCAGAAACATCAAATACGGTTTCATTCCAGATACTGCCATAGGGGCACTCATTCCATTTGGTCATGGTTTGTAAATCCTTCTAGTTATTTGGGTGCTTAACGACTATACCGACGTTATGCCGCAAAAGATGCTCGATCTGCAAGGTTGTATAGTGGAAGATATCCATTAGAGGTGTGGGAAGTTGTAAGATAACAAACACAGTATTCTGCAAAGCTGTCGTGTATTCATATCGCTGGTGGTGGTGGAGCCATAACTTATTTGGTGCCACGTCAAATATAGTGCACATACAAGTTTCCAACAGCCGCTTCTGGTCCCTCGTCTTCCTAGTGTCGAAACCTCCCCTTCACTTCTCGAACATACGCACTATACTACTCACAAACAAAGGTGCATGTTATACGGCACTCCCCCTTCTAAGGTTACCTGGCTCCTTGGACTTGCTGACGAATTCTCTCCGACCGACGTAATGTCGCCCTCCGGCCCACTGTTCTTCTGGTTCGCTTAGCCGGCATATCATGTCACTTTGTCAACTCACTGTCATGCACTCATTTTGTCTCGCCGTCCCACTCGATTGCGTACACCGGACCCCATCTGGAAACTAGCAACTCAGGACCTTTCTTTTGAGGCAGAAGTTTTCTTGAGTCAGAGCCACTGGCGCCTGTGTTTTGATACTCTCGATATTTCACCCTCTCTCCCAGATTGAACATTCTGACTTTGTCATGTCGGTGAGCTGTCGATTTCTCTTTTGCGTGTGACTGCGAGGCTTTCAGATTTCATCTCACTCTTCTCCTTTTTGCGACCAATTCTCCGGTGAAATCACTGCACTGTAGCCATATTCCAATGCCTTGATCCAACTTAAATCAAGAGGCCTTGCCATATATAAACTGAAATGGAGAGTTCTTCGTATTTTTCTGAACGGACGCACGGTGGACCAATATCATCGGTGGTAACTCTGACTCCCAGTCGCATCCCTTGGCTGAAAACCATCCTTTGATTGTTCGGTTGTTACGTTCACTGGGCTCATTCGTCTGCAGGTGATACGTTATCTTTCGGGTGCGCTTGATTCCCAGTTGCTACATGTGTGTTCAAAACTCCTCGCTCTCAAAGCACGGTGCTTGAATCATCAAGATGACCTTCGGTACGTTGTGGTTCGCTATGACGGGCTTAATCACCGTTTCTCTCACCGAAGACACCTATTGGTACGGAACTCAAGTCGGCTCACTTTACTAGATACGACGTTCTCTCGCGACCAGAACGCACTGATTACTGACATCACTCAATGGAAATGGGCCCATAAGATGCGTCTACCAGAGTTCACCGATTTCGGAAACTGGTACTGACTGAAAAGGCTGTTGGACTCCCCGGTTGTCACTTTTCATTAACTGACACTGTTGGCATACAAGCAAGTAAGCTGTCACACTCTCTTTCATCTTCGGCCAATATGCCCTTTGCTGTAGCAGATCGTATGTCCTAGTGCATCCGGTGTGGGTCATTTCATAGCAGCTTGCTACCAGTCTCCCCCTCAGTTATCTCGAGATGACCACCATATGAAGGTTGCCTGCGTCATGCTGTAACACTAATACGCCCGCACTGTTTAAGCCAAATATTCCCCAATGGGATACGACTAATTTCAGCTCCTCACCATTGGTATTCGTTGGAACCTTCACACCTATTGTCAGCGTGTAAATCACCTTCCAGAACACCTTGTTTTGACATCGTAGACGCACTAGTGTTTGCAGGTGCTGTTCTATTACTAAGTCGTTGACTCCAAAGGTTACCTTGAGAAGTTCCTTGTCTACCTGCAGTCGAGAAGGAAAATCAACGACGCAGTTAGCAGAACCGGACACATAATTGATCATGGAATCATACTTCTGTAAACGGGATAATCTGTTTCTCGGGTCCCTCATAATTCGGACCCACCCCAGATGTTCGTGGTCCGTCTTCACATAAAACCGTTGATCCAATAATTACGACCTCTACTTGTCTAGTGCTCAGACAATTGCCAAACATTCCTCCACAACAGCTGAATATCCTTGCTTCTCTAGGATCAGCACTTTGCTGACATATTCGACTACTCCCTCCTTCTGTTTGAGTACTGTCCCAATGCCGCGGACACCGGCATCTGTTGCTACGATGAGAGTTCATTGTGTATTCAGAAGTTTCAGTGTCAATGGTTACCCGTTCATTGCTTGTTGCACTCGCGTGAACGTTATCTGGGTGTCATCGGTCCATTCAAATTGCTTGTCTTTCCGAAGTTCTTACAGTGGGGTCGTAATGGAAAATTTCCCATGAACTAACTGTAGTACCTTGGACAACCCCGAAACCATCTCAGCGCACTCTTAGAATTCGGAACCACGGCTTCTCTAATTGCCAATATTTTCTATGGCAGGGGCTTTATTCCACCTTGATCCACCTTGTGTCCCAGTAACACCAACGATGACCGTCCAAGTTGTGACTCATCGCCATCAATCTGGAGTCCAGAGTTCTTCATTCGTTTTAAGACATTTAAGTGGACAGCATATTTAGATCCTATGTTACTGTATATCGCAATATCATCCCTAAATACCGTTGCATTATCAAGTCGTTTTACCAACTGAACCATCAGGCATCGAAATGTGAACGGTGTTCCAAATAAGTCAGACGACTTGCGCTTAAATTTGTACTGTTTATCGCCCACAGTGAATGCGGTTTTCTCACAATCCGTGGGTTTGATTACCAACTGCTAGTATCCCGACCGTAAGTCCAACACCATGAACACCTTCGCCTGTTGCAACTTGTCAAAAATATCAGCGACGGACAACATTGGCACAACTGAGTTCTGTGTTACCTCATCAATCCGTCTATAACCCACACAAAGCGGCATTTCCCGCTGGTCTTCTTCGCCAGGAGAACAGTCTAGTAATACGGTCTGTTGGCTTCATCGACAACATCCTAATTCAACATTTTCTGTATTTGCCTTTCCACTTCTTACATGATTCGTGATGTCGAAATGTTTCGGTTGTTGGTATTTCATGTATAATCCAGTCGCAGAAGCCATAGGGAGAATCATCGTTTGTGAATAACTCACTGTAGCTATCAACCGTAGGCTGCAGCAAGGGATCTGTACAAATGAGGGGGTTAATTATTCGTAATATTCTGTTGCTGTCCTGTGTGTTGGGAAAACGCATCTGGTTGACAGTGTTTTGAGATTCAGCTCAATCGCGGTATCTGCTGCAGTGAGAAAATCGGCTCCAAGGATCGTTTGCTTAGTTTCTGGGGACACAGTGAAACGGTGTTTCACGATATGGCTGCCTTTATGTACCTCGATTTTTTTCATGTCATCAACCAGAAGGTTGTGACCTCCAGCTGTCTTGATTATCATAGATGTTAGCCCTACGTTTTACTTCCGTCCACCAACAATCAACGAAATAGCCGCCCCATGTCGACCAAGCACTATTCTATCGCCTCGTCAACTTCAATCCTTGTATGGACGACTCCCCTCTCAATAGAACCAGTTTACTAGATGACCTTTCCAGCAGAAATAGCAGTCACAGAACACCTTATTTTAGACCTAAATCCCCGGGTTGGTGGTTAGATCGAGAACAACGCAATTAAAATGCATGAGGGTCATTGAAAATTTTGCAAAAAAAACCTGTCGTAAACTCCGTGATAATTCGCTTACGTGCATATTCCATTGTTGTGCACCTGAACTGTCTAAATTGGTGAACTGCTTGTTTGGTATGAACTGACGGTGTATATTATCCTTATCTTAACGCCACAGTATTTACCTTCTATATATTACATTTCTGCACGGAGCACTTTCGAAATACACTAAGATCCGCTGTTCATTCGCCAAGACATTCACGAGTAGCTGAACTAGGGCAAATGCTCCGCCAATCTGGACATGGCGGAGGCTAGCCCACAAATCATCCTTGTCAAGAGTTCCAATAAACGCTTCAGTAACAACGCACAAACAGAACTCATGCAATACAGCAAGTTGCTCTTCGGGACCCCAACAACGACTACCATAGTGCTAATGGATGGTCCAGGTATGGCACTCTGTTTCGATGACGCCACCAACATGATAGGGAGCCTAACGGCGTGGTACAAAAGTTAATCATCGTTCTTGCTCGAACCACGTAGAACGAGTTTTTGACTGCAAGCGGACCTGTATCCATACCATTTCTAGTTCTTCCACTTAGTCTTGTTTTAATAATTTTCAATCTTCTTAGTAACGTATTCTTCTAGGATATTCCACGTCACTGTTGAGGTGAGCGGCGGCCCGAGCCACAGTACCTTTTGGTCAGGCTCATGGCTGTTGTGATGATGATGATGATGATGATGATGATGAAAAGACGCGTGTAAAAAGTAACTTTGTTTCGTTCCAACGTATGCGTCACGGAGGAAATTATAGGTTATTTATATGGCGCATAGCAACTTACAAACACTCTCGAATAAGACAATCGAAGGACAATTACCAAAACTAGTGGTTAAGACCACTAAGCCATCAAGGAGTAGGGCAGAATAAAGGTAGAACAAATGAAAAATAGCGAAGGTTATCTCTCGATTGTTCACGACATTTCCGCTCATTATGATAGGATAAAATCGTTTTCTTGATGAAGGAGGCGGTTTTGGACGGAAAAAAATGGATTCCATAACAGTTTCCAATAATTATCAGGAATGTGACAGAGCCATCGTGTACGCCACCGAATCACTCATCCCAACCACCAAGAGTTACAGTCAAATTGAGACGGAAGCTCCGTCAGTCCTTGTTGTAAAGAGATCTCGGAAAACGCTATTCAACGTGTTGGTCAATCACAAAGGCCAACCGTTTTCGGGAATGAGTGACAATAGTGACTGTATGCTCAACCACCAAGTAACTAACAGTTACAGTCAGTGAAAGACTATCGCACCTACTCACTTCTCCGGTTTTGCAGTCGGAGGACAGTTATCACTTCCCTGACTGTCGACCAGACGTCAGCCGTATACAATCAGTGACGGTAGAAATGGTCAACGAAACAACCAGACGCGACAAAACTCTCCAGCAGATGATGACCAACGTGCACACAGTGACAAAAGAAAAACTAAATGGCGGACTACGACGATACTTATACTGTCAGGAAATATATTCGATTATCAGCTCTTGTGCCATGTTTTTAGATCGGGTAGAAATTCTACAGAAACTTCACGTGCACGTAGTGAGACAGACCCAGTTCGGGTACTCAGGCGATGACATTAGCATGAATTTACCCATATTGGCTTTAACTGGATGACGGATTGGAACAGTATCACTGAAGTTGTCTAGATATTAGCCACCGGCTCATCAACCAGGCGCGCTCTACAGGTTTGGCCAATAATGCGGCAATCCTGTTGTTCGAATTTGAACTTTCCGAAACCTATACACAGACAGGCCTGCCGGATTAGTATCGGCGCATTCACAAAACGGTCAGAAATATCGTTGACGGTCTACCTTAATAGAGAGTCAATAAGTACTCGCCTAACACAAATATCCGGCAGCTTCTGTAAACCGGATACTTTGCTGATGGACAATGGAACCAGATTTATCCACCCAACCGACATTCAGTATATTCGCTCATTGCCAAACCACCCCGAATTAAAAGCGGCGTCTCGTGAACACTTTCTAACGTACTCTTCTGAAAGTCAAGAGGAGTTGACCAGCAACTGCCATAAGCGGTAGATTCCTGGCAAATTAGATCTCAACATCAAGTCTATACACTCCAGAAAGCGAATTAATAGCGGAAGGTGGGTTCATTCGAAAGTTGTGGACATTGATAAACGTGGTGCGGATAACGAAAATGGTACAACTGGTGAGAAGTCCAAGAAAGCCGGAAACATAAGCATGCCTCCAATCATAATAAAAACTCACAAATGGTCTTTGTTTGCAACTGCAACGAAATCAACCAGCCTATGTACCGGGAACTAACCAGAAGCACCATAGTCGAACACTACGACGTATGGATGGACCGGCCGATTCTGAGACATCACGCCAATGGAACCCGTTCAAGGCTTACTGATAGAGATTTTATAGTACACGTGACAACCAAAAAAATGGATCCGTTGTCAAAAACGTTTTACGTCCAGATGGTCACAATTTAGCCCAGTACATCTACTTACCCAGATAAAAAGTTCGGGGTTCTGCTACGACGTCGAAAAATTAACCACCCGAAGGCCCCTGTAAAATCGGTGCAAGCGTATTCGCAACTGCAGCCACATTGATGATATTTTTTCATTTAAAAGTCATGGAGAGGGTGATCATCTAAGGTCCAAACACGTCTCTACTTTATTGCTATTCCGCATCGTGATAAACACAAGTTGCCACGGCTAGGCTGCATATCGCATCTAATTCCCAGAATTGTGACTACCTCGTTCCCATAAAGTTATGTTTTGCTTGTACCATTCTACCTGCCGCTTGCAACTCTGGATAACATTACGTAGCCATTACTGGGAACCGCACAAACCAATTCTCGTGATGTTGTCTTTCATAAAGGCTGACCCACAAAAGTGACAGTAGTTGTAATTCGTTTATACACCGCTTCAGTTCGTACACCGAACCTCGCCGTTCTGGCTGAAAACTATAACACAGCGTATCCCCGACAGATTATTATCCTACGACGGCAAAGTCAATTGGCCTATGTGAAATTACCTGTAATCGGAGGCAAAAATGTTACAATCTGTTACAACCGTAACATGTAGCGTTGAAGAAAGATAGTTGGTAATTTATTGTAGTTAACACTGGGGGCTCTTACAACGGAAGTTCACTCCGGTCGCCCATTTCAATCATTCACATGGTCTGTTAGGTATTTCAACTATCATGACAGAGTGAAATCTATCAATCGCTTACAATCCCATTACACGAATTATGCACTGAAACGCATATAGCTTTCTACTGAACACGGTTTAGTCGACTACAGAACCGACCGTTGAAATAGCAATTTCCAAATTCTGTTGTAGCTGACTACTAATACCTCAATTTGAGATACAGTCTACTTCATATGGTGGACTGGTTTCAATCACATATCGAACTACTTATTAATAATATCGAACTGTGTTGTGGCAAATCACGAGAAATCACAACTTACCGAATGTAAAGAAAAAAATGAACAACGACAGTGGCCGTCGTCTCAGATAATGTATAACTGTCAGCGACTTAGTATAAGGTCGTTTCCAGACGTAAATGGCGGGCGTTTTGTAGTGTCCTATGAGGTTCGTAGGGCGATCACGTCCGAGACAGACCAAGAAAGTGAAGGGGGTATAAAGCTCATTTGCTTGAATACCGATACACATTGTTCGGCCGTATCACGGTAGGCGGTGAAACTGACCATCAAGTGAGATAGTAAACTACCTGATCAGTTCGATGTTTGTACGTTACTTGGTTCTAAGCCCGACCGAAACAACCGGCCAGAAGTGTGTTTGCGGCTAACTGACCGGAATGACCAGGGTGGTCGTGCAAGGTGTAGACATACTTTAGGAGCAGTAAATTGCGAACTTTAATTCACAGGTGAGTGGAATTCAAAAGTGTGGAAGACAAGGTAGTAGCAAAAAACACTTAAAAGAAAATGAACCTTGAGTTTTTATAAGTTTGTCGAGAGTCTATCCTTAAAAAGTAGTCAGACGGATCACTTGACCGTTCTCGAACGGTAATGTAGACCTGAGCACGACCTTTCGGTGTGGGTTGTGAAGTTAATCCTATGTATAAGGCATACGCAATATCCAAGGGTCTGACAAGTGTTGTTGATCGATGAGCTAAATGAGTCACCGTGTCAGAGACTGGTTCCTGACGAGCGTGGGATCTAGAGAACAACTGAGGTGATAAGCTATTGTGCAAGAGAGTTAAATGGGAAAGCTTTGGGCCTCCACACACTACAGCGTAGTAAATGATATTAAACTATTTTGATATGAGAAGTGATCAACACGAGAAAATTATCGAATAAGAGTAAACACGCAAAAAGTTTGACACAGAGTTATTAGCTAGAATAAACGTCAGTACCCAGCATACGCTAAGAGATAACTTTTTCTTAGGGCAACGCGGTTAACTAGGTGAGAAAAAATAATGCTCAGAGGTTTTGTCAGATAACAACCAAGAAAACATTGAACGTGAGAAAATGTGCGAAAAAAATTGGAAGTGACCTATCTATCGAATTGGGTTATTATAACAAATAATGAGACAGACGGATATCACATCCACTGTGATATCGTCCCCGGTTACTAGTGGTACACCACTTCTTTCTCCGTTCATTAGCAAAATTCTTTTCGAAATCTTCACTTAGCAAGTGATAAACGGTGAGAATTTGGTTGATATCAATTGAAAACTATTTACCCTTGATCTCGGATTCAGCCTTTAGGTCGTAACTGTGGTGCACCGATTAGATATAATAGAACAATTATTGCATTCTCTCCCAAGGGGAACAGACGACACGAGTAAGACCCACAGGCAACTGCAGTTGAGTGTTTGGTGGTAATAATTCAATGACTAACACGAGCGCTTCATGAGAACATGACCTGAAGCACAAATCCTGGTCGTGGCAAAGATATGCACAACTGACGAACTTTAACGAGGATGAAACTCTTCATTTAATCTCCCAAGTGTTAACAACGATCAATGTCGATTTACTGTTCGTTCAGCACTACTTGATAGTTTCATCAACAGATTGGTAAAATGTGCATATTTCTGTACTATCAAAATTTGCGCACAACAAACATACTGTCCTCACCAATCTGCGTATTGCACCGGCGAACTCATGGCAAGTATATGAACGAGTCATCACCCCAGATGTTGCTTAAATCACCAACCCAATCCACGGCAGTTAGCGACTGCTTTCTCACAGCCGAGTCGTCAGGACACCAGCTCCAAGTTCAACGTCATCCACACCCTCTTCCACGAGAAAGTAGTAGGCTCGGGCTCCGCAGGAAAGTTTATCTGGATTCCAAAGCTGCGATCAAATGTGTGTTGTTCAACTCAAAATTAACTAAAGCACTAGCTACTCATCAGTAAACAAGGCCTGAAACATAAGTCGATGGAAGAGCGGGCCGACGCTTTGTGTCTGTTACACACCAGTCCTAATGGGCAGGGGTCAATAGTCAACGTAGCGTTATTTGCACACATACACACACGCAAGTGTCGAGCAGAATCTCTTGGACGCAGTCTACACATGAGTAGTGGGACACTGAAGATTGCCGCGCTGAGTTGGCCGGAATAAATAATGGTAGCTGTTGTCTCGTTGTAGACATGTTGCATTGTATTTACGTTTCATCACACATACGTGTCGACTGATCACGTACTGAATACCGATCATACAAGTCACCATTTTCGATCCGACCCACATGTGATCCTCATTCACCCACCGGATTCAACATAGGTCGAGTAAACCAGGTCAGATGATTAGCGAATACCAACAAATTAGGTTACTCGTTGAAAAGTGGAAGACGAAAATGTCAGACATCTGCGTGAAAACGTCATCGGAGGAACATAAAACAACCACAATCAGACGGCAAAAATAAGAAATTACAGATAACTAACGTACCGCTAGCAAGGTGCACCCAAAGAAAATTACAAAATGATCGTGGGATGTATCCATGAGAATAGTTCCGCAAAAACAACGAAAACAATCGGCAAAAGTGGGTCGCCCACATCGACTACAGAACTAGTGAGGATGCCGTAAACACATGGTCTTAATGTCAACGAAAGGGCTATTAATTAGCGTAAAATACAAACGAACGGGCCAGGACAATAATGATTTCTGTCTGATTCCTAAAGTTGGTGGAGATTAGTACAGAAGTCCCAGTGCAGTAATCATCCAAACATCTTATCCCAGTTTATCTGCCACCTTTGTCACGATGTTCCGTCGACGTCTATTGACATTTCTGATTGTAGTCATGGCTACGCCTGAGTGAATATGCATGCCAGACAAGCCTCACGTGGTGTATTGTTGTTCGACTGGACTGACACTCAAATGGTCTGTCTGTTGTTACTACACGTGCTCCCACAAACCGTAGTTCAAATGCAGCCGAAATTTATTCTTGTCACTAGCTCATTAAGTTTCTGCACATCGCGGGACGCACGGGCATTGTAGTATTGGCTGGAAACTTGAACGCCAGAGTAGGCAAGCTAAGTGTTGACGAGCGTGACTTAATTGGTCCACACTCTTACGGTACCATCGTCGTAGGCTGCTTTCGATTCGTTCTCTGAAAATTCTCTCTTTGAAACAGAGTTCCAGCGAAGTACGTGAATCAGTTGAGATCACTGTATGTCCACTCTACAAGCAGGGTGATGGTTTATCGACTACTGTTTCAGGCCTGCGTCTACTTTCACCGTTGATGATTGACCACAGAAAGTAGTTGAGAAGTTTAAGCACTTCGAAAGCTGTATCAGCGCTAGTAGAATGTTTGATGAGATGAAAAGTCGCACAACCAACGCTCGGATGGCGTTTGCCAACTTACGTCGTCTGTGGTGTTAA